>JACWRQ010000238.1:0-56406 GCA_014849955.1 Cryphonectria carpinicola | reverse complement strand
GTGGTCGGGGCGGGGCGGGGGGGGGGGGGGTGGGGGGGGGCGCGGGGGGGGGGGGGGGGGGGGGGGGGGGGGGGCGGCGAAGATGGCAAGATGCAAGGCAAGGCGAAGCAAAGGAACGCAACGCAACGCAACGCAGCACAATGCAATTGTTCGCCAGGGGGGCCAGCTCCAATTGCGGATGGTCGCAGGTCGGCGAAGGCTGCTCAAGGCTGTCGAGCCTCCTGGATGCCGTCAAAAGTTCCCAAGGCCTTGAAAGGGTATCTCGATCCGCGGAGGGTGTGAAAAGTTGGAAGTAAAGGCGACTTCTTTTCTTTGCAGAAGACTCTTTTGTCTGGACTGAAGTCTAGTCTCTAGAGGTTGGGAGTCGTTAGAGAGAGGTCGTCTGGCCGTGCCGCGCCGCGGGATTTGCTTAGGCGGTTCGCGACTGGGGTGTGTTGGGTAGTTAGTTGGCTAGTCAGTAGTGGTCACCCGCTGGCCTGCCGGGCCTGGGCCTGGACCTGGACCTGGACCTGGGCCTGGGGTACACACCATCCAGGACCCTCCGTGCCTCCCTCCCTCCAAGGGTATCTGCCCTCTTGCCCCTCTGGCTGTGCCTCTCTGGCTGTGCCTCTCTGCCTCTGCTTAAAAGGGATGAATCCGAACGTGGGCGCACGGGCACTGGGGCACGACGAGAGGGAGGCTCCAGTGCTAAAATGACGCCAATCCAATCAGCCCCAGATGCGAATCGTGAACGGAATTAGGTACCGGTATCGAGGACCAGGGGCGGCAAGAGGACGGCAGCAGGAAGAGGGCAAAAATAAATGGCACACATCATATTAAAACGGGAGAAGGGATGGGTGATGACAAAGAGAGAATACGGGTAAGGGAGAGTCAGTATCATGGTAAATATTGCGCGAGAGAGACACATGCACCCACACAGAGAGGAGAGGGGGAGGGAGAGAGAGAGAGAGAGAGAGAGAGAGAGAGAGGAAGCGGGGCAAAAAAACAAGGAACTGGTTGCATGCGTCTATGGTATCTGCAGGCGGGAAATGAGCACGACGGAATCAGGGAAGAGGCCCTGGAGGATGATGGAAGGAGCGCCAAAGGTGAGCCCTGATGCCCTGGAGAGGAGGTACTATGATAGGTGCGGCCCGCTGTGGAAGCTGCAGAGAAGAAGAGTTGGTATTGCTAACAAGATTGTAGCACACGAGCAGCAGCACCAATACTTACTGGAACACGCGGACGGGGTCCCACTGGAGCTCGCTAGAACACACCCCCTGACCTCCCCTCCCCACACCCACTGACTGGAACAGCGTACCAAGTAAGTATCCACGGGACAAGGCATCCGGCGCCTTGCGTGCTTACACGCCTGTTGGGCTACAAAAAGGGGGCTTGCCAGCTCGCACACACATTCTTAACTTCATCTCACCCACATCGACGCCCAATATTGCCTCTTGCCTCGCCCCAGATCCCAATCTTGAAAGCTGATCCTTTTGAGAAACAACAATCAAGATACGAGAAGCATGGAGGCACACCTGAACCCGTCCTGACCTTTTTCTCGCATAGAAGAAAAAGAAAAGTATAATTGTCATACTTTTAATATCCGAATTACACGGACGTGCAGCCCCATATCGGCATCGTCGCCGCCCAGATGCGGAATCTTTGGGCAATTCTTAGCTGAGCCTGACACCGCACACCGCAAAAGGGGGTTCGGGTATCTGAAAAGGGACAACACATTATCAATCAGCTAAATCTTGGTTGCAATACTGCTATACATGCGTAAGCCTAACGAGCCTATTCTTGCATACTCTGGTGTTAATATTGCACGGTCATTGGTCAATACCAGTGTGTGTGTGTGTGTGTGTGTGAGCATTCTGAAGGGTCACGCGCAGTCTCTCTATTTAGGTCGTCAACGCGGCCATCCCATGTAGATCTCAGCATCGGGCCCCCCTGCATCTCTCCTCAGATACTTATGTATTCGATGCGCGAAATGAAGACTGACTCAAACAAAAGGCTGGAGGATCTGGCAAGAATTGTTGTTGGCATATCTGCCTTGAAACCACTAACTCCTGTAAAGAAACTGAAGCACGACCTCAGGCACAAATACTGAGCGCCTTCTTCTTGTCTTTCTCTCTCTCCCTTTCTTTAAAAACAAAACAAATGAAGAAGAAGAAGAAGAAGACTTGTACCTCGTAAGTATATTGACATAAGAGTGTTTTCTTTCTTTCTTTCTTTTTCTTTTACTGAAAACAAAGACTGCCTCAAGCCTTCCAACTATCCGCAAGAAGAAAAGAGGTGCGCTCCAAAGAGGTTTCCAGAATGTGCCCAGAACAAGAGGTCCATCGAACGTATCCTCTTTTCCAGGGTTGGGGTTCTCAAAGCAGCTACCCAGCATGTTGTAGATAGATGAGGAGCTAGGGGGGGTTTCTTATGTGGGCAAAAACAAAGGGCAATATCTTCACCAGCAATTAAACCTAGGAGCCCAAGGCCTTGATCAAATTAACCTTAGCAACTTTATTTCGGTGTCGTTGGTGAGCTTTACCACAAGGCTGGTGAGATTGGGAGACTGTGTACATATAGTACTTGTAATATACCAGGATCGAAACTTGATTGCAGTAACCTCTTCACAACCAGGCTTCAACAAACATTAGAAGCTATATTTCTGCATGTAGTACATTGACTGTTCTCATGCTTTGTAGTAGCTATTATGATAATGGCAAGTATCTCCAAAGAAAAGAGAGAGAAAAAAGGGTAAAAAAGGATTCAAGGCTCTTAAAGACTGGGTTTCGAATATACAGCTGCCTATAGTGGCTAAACATTACAGGGAACTGTATTTTAATGGTGGAAGCTCTGGATTTGACTTAACCACCTGGATCACAACGTGCGCTGCTGCAACGTGCACAGCACTTGATTCGAGTTGTTGATCGTGTAATTGTTGAATTGACCTAACTAGGCATTGTTACTTGATGCTTGTGAAGACCTTTCTAAACACTTGCTTGTCTACTGTCCAGTTGGTTTAGCAGCTAACTTGCATACAATATTTTTGCCTCTGCCTCTGCCAAAGTGAACATGTTGCAGGAATGAACACCAGTACGGTCGCACTGGTTTATATTTCTATGAAGCAGGCTTCTGTTGAACCATAGTGTAGCTTCGGGTGAGGGCCTTGCTAATGGATATATAGATGGGCACCAGATCTAAGCTTCACGGAGGCGCATCAGTGTCTGATGAAACCTCTCTCCCTCTCTCACAAGCGCGCGCACGGCTCCAGGGTTCCCAAATATTAATCATCTCAGATAACATCTATGTCCTTGCAATTTATTCCTTCCAGATGTGTTCCTTGGCCTAAGCAGCACTTCAATTGTGTATGATAAAGAATTACCACGGCACTTGTGGCATATTATAGTATTCTCTTTTCGAGGCTTGAAGAATGATTAGACTATATGTGAAGAGTAATGTAAAAATCCATATCTAACAGAAATCACCTTGATAGCCAAGTATTTATTCTCGTAGACTTAAAACACTTTACACAGCCCTACATATATTTATTATTATTAGTTTCTTCTTCGTCCGTAGAACCCCACCATATTTGCCCACCGTTGCGAGCTATACGATCCCGAGCTGATGACGTGTAAAGCGAACAAGAAGGAAGATGTACCCTGTGTCTCCCGTGCCACACCCTATTAGAACGATGTTGTGATGGACAGCTGATGTCGATTGCGACGTAGCAAAACCTGGTTGAACTCGAGTTAATAATCTGAGATCTCACTCGAGGGCCCGCACGGGATTACCTTGTGTGTGCTCAGATAACAAATCCCGACTTAACTTGGACTGGACCGCTCACTCAGTTAGATTCCCAAATGCTGCTTCACAAACTTCCCACCAACAAAAAATCAAATGAAAATAAATCCGGTGTTTCGAAGCAACCACGATATTATCATCTGAATCTCCCTCACTTAACACACCCGTTTCTCATCGGTTAGGCCCCGTCCGAGGGACTGTCAAGGAATGGCTGCCGTAGAGATCAAGCCTTTCTTCGAAGTGGCGCCTGGTCCGGCTGTTCCCGAGCCCAGCCGCGTCGCCTCCATCATAGCCAGCCTCAACATGCTCCCGCATATCGAGGGAGGCTACTTTGTCGAGACGGACCGCGACCCCCTGCTCATCCCGTCGCCGTTCCCCCTCGACGCGGCCTCGGAGAAGACCTTATCGCTCGTGCCCCAGCGCCCGGACGGTCCATACACTGCACAAGGGCCGAGGTCGGTACGTGCTCATCCACGAGGGTGGCAGGATCGAGACCTTTGTGGTGGGGCAGGATGTAGCTAGGGGGGAGCGGCTGCAGTGGATCGTGGAGGGGGGCATCTACAAGGCTAGCTTCCTGCTGCCGGATGTGGAGGGGCAACAAGGGAGCGAGGAGGGCTTGTTGATTTCCGAGACGGTGGTGCCGGGGTTTGAGTACTGTGATCATGACTTCTTGACGAGGGCTGGGTTGACGGAGCTGTTGGGCGAAAACACGGCCAAGACGCTGGAGTGGGCTGTCAGGAAGGACATGTAGATATTGGGAATGGTGAGGGACGGATTATCCGAATGTCCTGCCGAAGTCGTGGATACATCCTTAGACTGGAACGTCACATACACAGCTCTGGAGAGTGTACTGTAGAACGTGAACGTGTATGTGCTTCGTAGTAGTCCCTATCTACTAAATTAGTACCCATGGATCAAAAAAGCATGCGTATTGGTATTTCTCATTTCTTTTCTTATGTGTCTCCCCCTCCACCCACCAACTCTTTTCGTGCCAGCCTAAATAGTCCTCATTTTCTTCTTCTTTTTGTCCGGACTCCGTGCTGGTCCTCAGACGCGCCAAAGGAATGTATAAGTAGACATCAGCAAGGCACGATTACCAAAGCACCCAGTTCTCACTGGCGTATTGGAATTATACCGCTTGATGTGTCATCTTGCCGAGTACATTTCGTTTCGAGGTAACATACCACTGCTGAAAAAGGTCTCGATCCAGGAAGCTTTTCGTTTGTCTCGACCACTCGTGATGTCATCTGCAATTTCTTTTCTGTCCCCCCACCCCTCTTCTGCGATGTTATGTTCCCCCAGGCTCTGGTATGTTAAGTATGTATCGGTCGTTGTTGTTGAGACCCGGCTTTCGACCCGTTACGACGTGAAGGCGCATATAAGTATGTGCATTACGGTTCCTGAGAGCCGTCCTGACAGGAATCAACGACAGCTAAGGGCCACATCGAAGAGGAAAATCATTAGACACAGAACCACCAAGAAGAACAGAAGGACAGGTGGAGGAGTGGCCTCTGGGTGTGGAGAGGTAATGGAGGGGAAAAAAAAAAAGAAAAAAAAAAAAAGGGGACAAACAAGGACTTACTTCGTGCTCTTCGACGGAAACTCCGTTCACCCGCGATTGGTACGCCCTGCTGATACCCGAGACGTGACTAGAGAGCATCTCTTCCATCCAGAAGCCGAGCTCCCTCTGGCTCCTCTCCTCTGGCCAGGCGCACGTGGGGACTTTGAAGATCCTCTCCTGGACATGCTCGAACCCAGCCTCCTCGAACCAGCCCTTCAGCCGCCGCGCGTTGTCGATGGGCTTGCCCGCTATGCGGCTCAGGCGGTACAGTTCTTCCACCCACTGCTGGAGGGCGTGATCCTCGGGCATGGTCCCGTCGTCGCAGTGCAGCTCCATATCAGGCTCCTGGCACTCGAGCCAGCCGCCGGGGTTCAGCTTGTCAAAGGCCTGCTGGATGATTTGGCTGAAGATGTCCTCCCAACACCCATTGGTACAACGCGTGTGTACGTAGTCGAGGTCGGTGTCGAGCCACTCCTGGGAGGAGTCGTCGATGCAGAAGACGACGTTGGGCGGTGTCTCTGGCGGTTGGATCTGGGACAGGTCGGTTCCGATGATGAGTTCTGTCTGCGGGAACTCTTCGGCAAAGTCGAAGCACCAGTCTCCCGTCCCGGTGCCCACATCGAGGACACGTCGTGGGTAGTTTGTCTGGGTCCAGGGGGCGTATGCGTTCACGTCGCCCATTGCTCTTCTTATAATCTCGTGCATGATGCGCAGCCGTTCTACCTCTTCCTCGTCGTTGGGAAACCAGTATGCTGGATTTATTACAGGTCGGTCAGCAAGGGGGGAGAGCAAGGGGATGTCTAGGTCTGGATCGATGGTAAGACTGGAAACGTCAGGCTGACCTCCTTCTCTGTAGGCATGGTAGGTTCGTCCATTCTCTTCACGGGAGGCGAGAACGCTTTCTGTCACTGATTGTGTGCCTCTAGAACAAGTTCAGTCAATAAAGGATTGCGAGCATTGTACTGATACCACCATGACCAACTCACGGCAGTGCCTCGGCCTGCAGGGAGGTTCAAAGGTCAGTAGGAACACGTGGGAAATGCAACGACGAGGACAGACAAGGAGCTTACAGGCTCGTTGCTTGTCAGAGTCTGGGTGAAGGTGAAGTCGAAGTCGGCCAGAGAGGCCTCATCGATATTGAAAACCCCAAGGCTGCGCCTGTTTGGATTGTTTGCCATGACTGCTCCAGTTGCAGCCTGATCACTCACTGCCTTGTGTCGGTCGGCGATCTAGGATTGGGAGAGGATGGGCGGTCTTGCAACTGACACCCCAAAACGACGAGGGAAAGAGACCAAAGGAAAGCCTACTGGCCCGCATGATACAGCAATTTCAGGCGCCAGGATCCAGTGATCATCAAGAAAGCCCAATAGGGCGCCCTGGAAGAGGAGGACCCAACCATCAAACTTCCTGACTCTCTACAAAAGTACAAGGGGACCCAGAGAGCTGGGTCGAGCGGAGCTTGCCGCTGTGGCCCGCGGTTCCGCCGGGGTACTCTGCCCAGGCACTCGGTGGCATTTTTTTGTGAGCTGCAGAATCAGATCGCAGCTCAGAGAGATCTATGTAACCACTACGAACGATCTCGATCTGCTCAAGGAGGAAATATCCACTTCCGTTGGCGGGGGGGAAGCAGGCCTTGACTGTAGCAACAACAACATATTGAGTTCAATGGCCCGGAAAAGGACAACGGCAGATTTTCAGCCTTGGCTGCTGGAGCACACCACTGTACAAAATCGCCTCCTGCAAGTCCAGCGAGACTTCTGACCTGGCTCCAGGCTGTAGGAAGCCTAGCACAATGACAGGGGAGTGAATAGCCTCGGGTCGATCTTATCTTGTGCTTACGAAGTATGCATTAGCGGTGAGCACTTTCCATGATGTATCCTGCCTCCTGCTCCCTGCAGGAGCATCATGAGCGAGTCGATATACCGTCGACAACGAAGCTTTGAATGTTTCAGGTCGCCTAGGACAAAATGAGCGACTGCCGAAGGTGCATGACAAGGGGGCTTGCTGGAGATCGAAAAGTGGCCCCTGGCAGTCAAAGCAGTATCGGCGTTTTCGGCTGTACGCAGACACTTGGACGTTCAATCGCTGAACTTTAAAAAGAAAGGAGTGAAATCCTTATGCTCAAAGTTATATGCCGCTGTGTCTTGAGTAACGAGTGCTCTCAGGGCAGAATAGTGCAAGTCAGCGATTCACTGTCAAGAATTCTGATAGCCAAATTGGGCCAGACGAGGTCTCACCCCCCCCCCCCTCTCCCCCTCCCGCCCCAACCAACCAACCAACCAAGTCTGTACCGGGTTCTCGGGGCGGTCATCAGCGACCCAGCTCTGCGGTTAGGTTTTTTTGTTGACGGCACGTAATCTCGGATATGCAAGGCGGACCCGACATTCTGGGTCCAACACGGCCCCTGGAGCCCTGTAGCCAACGGGCGTTGGATGCAGTCACGCTTGATTCACCAAGGTCTTGGTGAAGACCCCGCGTTGGTATTGGCGAGCAAAGAATTCGCTTGTTGCCATCCTGGGTTGGATCATTCGCTTTTCCAGAGGCGACAGGAGACGATCGATAGGGCGATCGCGTGTTTCATTCTCAATTCTAAATCTGGTGATGTCTTCGGTCGTTCTGAAGGCGAGTACCCCACCACATACGTCTCCACAGATTTCTGGAAACCCCTTGCCTTGAGCGGCTTCATCATCCACTCGTCGGAAGCAGAGAACTGGAGGCTCTCTGCGCTGTAGCCTAAACAAGGGGTCGACCGCTTCCGCGTAGTTTTCAATGTCATGCGAGCGTGATCCCGCCGCCCCCTCTCACTTCACACGGTCCCTCTTGGCCAGGCCCGTACATCGTCCCCTTCGAAGAATTGTCCTTGACCATCCGACCGCGCGTTCAAATGTCCTGACGGAGCCGTCGAGAGACCCGAGCATCTGTCAGGGACAGTGATCCGAGCTTCTACCACGTTCCTGATTCATCTCCAGAGTTATGAGCTTGGCAGTTGCAGCTCTCGGAATGTTCATTCGGCCGATCGCGCTGGCGTGCGAGTCGAACCGCTGGCGGTGTCCACACATCCCACACCAGGTCGGCCGCTCGAAAATCCTGCGCCAGACCGCGATGCGATCGACCTCAGCCAAATTTCCTCGAGCCGCCCTTGTGTTTCTCGTCCTTCTTGGCCTTCTTTCCCTTGCCGATCAGCTCGAGGTGCCCGGCGCGCTCGCCTAACAGCTTTTCTGTCTGGGCGACCATCCCCGATGTGTACTTCTTCTGCAGCTTGTCTGCCTTGGAGGACTTTTGTTTCTTGACCTTCGAGCCCTTGTTCTGCTTGGCCCGCGCGGTCGGTGCGGGCTTCGCTTTCTGTTTGATCGCGCCTTGGGCCATTCTCGTGACGTTCGGTTTCGGTAGGACGATTTGCCGTTGTGATGTAAGGCGCGCCGATGTAGGGAGGTTTTGCGAGAGGGGTTGTTTGTTGATTGTTTGGAGGCTGCGGGCAGCAGCACGAAGAGAAAGAAAAAAAATAAGAGAAGGACCGCCGCAAGATTGCACCGTACCGCCGGACTGATAAGATAAGACTGTTTAGTCAGCATGATATGAGAACATCGACGACGTTCTAAGCAAGGGCAGCTTGTCTTTTCCATTTTTCTGATTGTTTTGCTTTGGCTCGATTCTGTCTCATACTTTTCTTCTTCACGTTCAAAATATAATTCTCCAAGTGTATCATACCCAGGTGGATTTCCTAGGAACATGGCCATCAGTTGAGGTTCTAGCACCCCTGCGGCGTTCAGCTCAGCTGGAAATCCCGGCTGCCATATCAAATGCATGTTCTACCCTGCCAGACGAGAAAATGATCGTTGACTATTGTGGGGAGAATCTGCACCACACTGCCGAAAACCATGGTAAACGCGTGCGGCAGGCATTCATTATATGCTTTCATGCATTCCTGGACCTCGATACTGTCAAGAACTCTCTGCTGAGAAACTTCTCGGCATATGCAGTGTGCGAGATATAATCAACGAAGTAGTTATTGGCCTCCTGCCAATGCATGTGGCCACATTGAAAGGTCTGACTCTGGCACTGACACCTGAGACTGTTGCAACGTTTTCAGGTCCGCGGATTCATAGTGGTTGAACCCAAAAGCTATCTATCTTCATCACAAGACACGATATGATGCGCCGTTTTGTCGAATTTGATTTATTTGGATTATCTAGGTTCTCATGAAAGCAGATGCATGCGCACCATCCTTCAGATCTCGCACGAGAGAAGCTTAGTTACGCGAGCTGCCCAAGAATCGCTCTGTCCGCCTGAACTACCGCTCCTCAGAGACATGTCCTGACTGCTCCTGTCTTGCAAGAACTTTGGCCAGGTGTTTGTGAGGACCAGATATTTGACGCTCTTCTCTGCCCGATCGAAGATGGTCTCGTCGAAGCCTTCTGGAACCTCGCCCCACTTTGACAAAATCACAGTCAGCATTCCCATTGGTCACATATCGTGAGAAGTGCAGCAGCCTCTGCAAGAGATCTGAGAAGAGGATGAAGCATTTTGAAGCAAGTTTTTCCACCCGAGGGCTGACTTGGGGAGGACAGGGAGGGGTGGAGGGCTTGACGCAGGGGATGATTGCTTACGTATGATATCTTGGCCAAAGACGACCGCAACTCGATCAGGCTCCCCTTTGACAGGATCCTTCTCTCGGAGTCCTCTGATTGCGGCGTAGGCACCTGCTTCAGCCAGTTCTGGGTTCCAAACTGTGGTATTGGGCTGATCACCAGCTCTTCAGTGCCGTATAATACTTTAATGGCTCCGCTGAAGACTACTTCGATGTCCTTGATGTCGTGGAAAGACAGATTGACCGGGAACTCTGTCCGCGGGCTGATAAAATCTGTGTAAATGTGTAGGGCCCTGGTGAATGCTTCCCTCCTCGCTTCCTCGTTTGGGTTTTCAGGGTAGCCTTTCTTCCACGCAGAAACAGCTGCAAGAAAGGCCACATTTTCGCCGGAAAAGTCTTTTAGGGCTGAGAAGCATCGAAGAGGTTCCGGATTGTCATTTAGTAGTTGCTCCAGAGCGCCCATAGTCAACAGGCTTTGGCCCGAGTATGATGGCACCCCAGGCTTCCTAGATGCCGCTGCATCTCCCAGGGACATCGCAAAGGACCAGGGCTTCTTCGACGACGCCGACACCGTAGCCCCTGATGAGCTCGTACCAGACGAAGGGTCTTCGGCAACGTACTTGGACTCCCAGGCTGAGATCATGTCGAGGGTTTCCTGTTGTAGTGATTGGTGCTTGAAGGCCTGCCAGCACGGGACGAAGACGGTGAAGATCTCCAGGAACATGATGGAGAGTGCAATCCTGCCCGATCTTCATTAGCAGTCTATTTGGGGGAGTGGATGCTTTCGCAAGGCCTAAAGGGAACAATCTGGCCCACAGAAAGTCTCAAGAGGGCTTGCCCCTTACTCACCATTGCGGAGGGAACCAGTGGGCGTTGACTTTTGCCATTGACGGAACATAAAGTGCGACAAGCCACATCGGCGTGGCAGGCAGACTGTCATCGCCACCAATCAGCGAAAAGCCCTTTTGCCCTCCAGAGCCAGCTCAATTGTTCCAACTTACCTCGCAAGGCAGCAAGCCATGGTCTGCATCCTCCAACCAAGGGTATCATGAATGTTTCTTGCTCTCCACAAAATGACTGGTGCCACGATCCATGACCAGAAGAATTGCCAGACGAGCGACGGCCACCTTGTAAGACCACGTGGTTAGCTGAAGGCACTAATTGTAGCCGTCTTTGATATCAAAAGCCTCACCATTCCCAGCCTGTGGCTTGCTTTTGATTGACCTCCCATGGATCTCCCGAGACTTCGGTGCCGGGAACGCCGAACGACTGGTGGAACTTTCGAGACAGAAGCCACATGATAACTGTGAGCAGTATCTGATGATAAGTTAGTCATGTACCCTATTGACCATGTCTGCTTGGCTCCAGCTTCCAATTACATACCTGGATGCATATACCGAGTCCGACCAGGCTGAGTAGCTTTGCCGTGTGGGTCATTCGAACAGTGAAGCATCCCAGATCTAGTGTCTTTGGGGAAGCAAGGGCACTTCCGACATCCCCGCGGACGAACTTCTTCTGCTGTTTCGCCACGTAAAGGAAACGACTGTTCGAGGCGTGGAACAAGGCAATACCGATTGGCAGGTAAAGACCCATGATCCAGTATTGCGCTTGGGCGGGAAAGTTTGTCACGGTCGTGGCAATCTCAACCGCTATCCAGTATGTGTGAAGGAACGCAATGGCTGCAAAGGACAGACCTATGCCACGGACTTTGACCAGCGGCATGTTGCGGCGAGTCCAGAGGAAACCCATGCCGACTGCCAAGATCACCGACCAGGAGCAGCAAAAAGCTATCCAGAAGGTGTTCACGCCAGTGACGTTGATGCTGGGCTTCAGTTCGGCCATGTTGGGCCTCGAGATCAGGGTGCTTGTAGATGGGCCAACATCGAGAGCTGGGGCAACATCAGTCCAAAAGAGACTAAAAAATGTGATCAAGGCCTTCAAGAGAAGTTTGATGTCTAGTATTATGTGATTATGTGAACTACAGTACATGGTAAAAGCAGCCTCCCTCCCCTGACCTTGCTGGAACATCCTCGGGACGGCTGGACATGGGGCAGTTACCGCTTTTATACCATGTTGACATGCGCTGAAAACCAGGGGGGCCACAAATATGTTCAGCATATTTCCTGGCTTCCTGAAAGTCAGTGCTCTCTGCCAAGGAGGCGTACGAGGCCCTGCTGCAGCATTCAAAGTCAGGCGCAGCGGGGAATGCACAAGGCCTTTATGGCTGATACACTCCACAAGTATGATGCGAAGAGGTTCGGGGAATTGCAGTAGGTCCCACGAGGACTAAGGTATGAGAGGTATTTTATCAGTGATCGACCGTCCAATCAAATGAAGGATGTACAATCTCCTCTGCAGGATAGAATAGTGAGCGAAGGATAAGAGTGGTTTTTTCTCCCTTACAGTGGATTCCCAAGTTCATATTTTTCTCTGACCAGGAACTATGCAGTAAATGCAATGGATAAATTCTGTCAGCCGTCTAAGCTACTGCACCACTAAGGGGGCTTAGTGGGTGAAGCCCGGTGAGTGAATAGCCTCTTCTGTCTGTTAGTCTTGCTCGGGGTGGAGCCTCAGTGGAGATGCCATTCCAAGTCTGCTGCCTCTCATTACAGGTCCTCTCTTACGAATGGCCAGGGGATATCGAGGATGCCTATCTTCAAAAGGAAATACTGGGGAAACCAGGGCCGGAGAACTCACCATGGGTATCGTTTCGGATCGGAGACATGCTGATTTCTTTTGCTGTACCTGCATTTGACATGTGGAAGTTGACGCAGGCACACTGCGATCCCGAGTCCTTAATACTCTGATCCATGTCCCGAGGAGACGTGAAGGGATATGGCTTTGCCATTAATGCAAGGGTGTACTGCCAGACTTACTACTATGGTATGTTACCTGCCTGCTTAGGTTACTTACCTACCATGGTAGGGTCTATATGAATCTTGTACTATGGTAACATACTAGGGTGTACATGAGCATGAGGAGCCAGCACCATTGTTGCAGTCAGTTCCTTGATAAAAGCTGAGAGTTTTGGTAGCACAGCAAAAGCCCGAGCCAAAAACCTCTTTCACCGCTTGCCTCGTGTGTATGTTTACCACAGCGAATAAGCTTCTAAATGTTAAAGTTTCTTTTTGTATGCGTTCCATGGAGCTCTCTGATACAACCTCGGCCATTCCGTAAATAAACATCCCGGTCGGTCTCATTTGGAAAGCTACCCTGTACGCCGCCTTACCCAGCGGACTGGACAAGCGTCCTGCGAAGACGATCGGAAATCAAGCGGATCTGCACCCTTCGTGGTGAACAATAGTAAGAAAATGGGAGGGCTTGCGAAGATCCAGACCCTGCATGAATGCTACAGAGAGGATGCATATATATTCCGAACGGCATTGATGCCCGGGTGCCTCGCGAGCAAAGCCATCAACACCCCGTTTGTACTGTGGTGCTGTTGTAAGCAACCCTTTGACAATGGGTCTTTCACAAGTTTCCTACCTACGACAGGCTCGGCAGTCCGATTTGCCGCAGCACACTAGCTCTAAATCTCTTTAAAAGTACCTCCCTGCAAATTCGGATCGACAAGGATGATGTCAAGCCATTTATTTGTATTGACTCGAACGTGGGCTGCGGCTACGACTTGAAGCACTATGTATAGTCCCACACCTATTCTGCCACCCCACAGTTTGATTCCACATCACTACAAGGAGCCTTCAACAGATTGTTGCCGATCAAAGACGCGAACAAGAAACTATTCTAAGGCTGGACAAATCCATGGAGTCTCCCTGGTCCCACGACCGTACTACGATATATGTTGGCAGACTAAAGCTTCGAAATTTTGTCTTGGAGATTTTTCTTCAGGATCTCCCAAAAAACTCATTTGAGAGAGTCTATACCAGAAGTTGGTTGAGGAAGTCGAACAAGGGTTGGAAATACACAAGGCCAATGGATAATGATTGCCCTAGGGAAAACGTGTTGGCATCCTGACTGGTGACACTTGATCCCGTGGAAAATTTGCACTGATATCTTAAATATAGATTGTCACTGGCGACTTCAGCATCGACTTTGATTTCCTGCACAACTGTACAATTAGTGTGTTGCCAATGCGGCCTACTATATACAAACTCGTGTCAAAGACTCTCCAGCACAACCTCAAAACGACCTGTCAACGGCTTTGAGATGTTCAAGGTCAGAACGCCGCTCGCCTCGTCAAAATGCGCAGTGCTATTATTCATCCCTTTGACTCGTAGGTTGGCCCCAGCACCAGACGAACCATACCCGAGAATAGTTATGCCGGAGACAACGACCCCGACTGCATACCCAAACGTCCCGTCAGCAACCAGGGTTCCGTTGGCGTAGTCGAATCGCACAAACGTGGTTCCGTTTTGCTGCAGACTGACTCCGTCGTCAAGGTACAGTTGTCCGCTTGCCGCGCCGGCACTGCCAAGGGCAATGAGAAGCTCAAAATCCTTTGCTCGCAGCTCTGTCGTCGTCATGGCCGACTCTACGCGCAGAGGAACGATCATGCCGCCCCTGAGGTACAGCGGAATGTCCGTGAGGCCCAGGTCCGTGACCGTGATGTAGTTGGCTGTGCCCTGGACTTGTTTGAAAGTGTACCAGTCGTAGAAGATGTCGTCTGGTAGGTACACGTCGACGCTCGTGGCGTCCTCCTTGGTCACAGGAGCAACGAGCAGGGCGTCGCCGTAGAAGTACTGCATGTCTAGGCCGAACGTGGCCTCATCTTCAGGGTAGAGGTAGAACATCGGGTTGATCAGTGGGGTCCCATCCACAGATTGCTGATACAGTGCGGTGTAGATATAATCGAGAAGCCGATACCGTATATCGATAGCCTTGCGTGCTGCCTCGGCAACAGTCTCCCACAGATAGTACTCTTGCGAGATGACAGGTGGGTAGCTATTGTGGTTCCGGTAGAAGGGACTGAAGGCCCTGAGCATGGCCCACCGAGCGCAGAGCTGCTCAGTCGTGTCGTCGCCGTATCCGCATACATCGGACCCGACCATTGGGACCTGATAGATGGACGCGAAACCCATCATCATCGCAATTGATCCTTGGTAATGTGGCCAGTCGCTGAGGTTGTCGCCAAGCCAGTGCCCAACCTTCGTCCCCGCGCCCGCGAATGTTGATCGGGTGATAATCATAGGCCGTAGGCCAGGACGGCGAGCGAGCATGGCGTCGCGAGACGCAGCTGACATCATGGTCCCATACAGATTATGGGTGTCGTACATGGCGAGACCATTTTGGTGGATCACGTCGGTATTCACCGTGAGGTTCGACAAGCCGCCCTCCGCCGCATTCCAGCTCGGGAGATAAGCAGCATAGTTATGGATGGCGTACTCTGGGTAGAGGAGATTGCGTCCAGGGAGTCCGAGTTGTTGGCCTGGTTCTTGGCGTGCTGCGAGAACGAGATGACCCAAATCGAATCCTCGGAGGGATTCTCTGAGCTTGACTTTCACAGCGCTCTGATCTAGGCCCCTGAAATTAATGTTTGCTTTCTCATTCGTGGTTGAATTACAATCCGTTCCTGGCGGTTGAAAATCGCACGGCCAACCAGGCAGCGGACGTGGCCAGACACGAAGTGCAGGTGGATCTGGAGGAAAGCCTTCGGCCGCGGCCTGTTGAGCTGGATTATCACAAGGGAAATCTGATCACAACCTTAGTAATAATGATGGCGTCTCGAGTGGAGTGAATGGATGAAATGAAGTCCACATTTTTTATGAAATAAATTGTTACTCACCGCAAGCAAAGTCCGAAGGCTCATTCATGTCAATCCAAAGAGCATCGATATTGACTCCAGATTCGGGATTGAAGAAAATCGCGAATTCGTTGTCCCAGTAGAGAGTGATATTTGAAGAAAACCAATCTGGGAACACAGTGACACCCGGCCAGACAACACCTTGCCAGAGAGAGCCGTTAGACCGGAGTAAGAAGACATTATCTTGTACGCCTCGCTCGAAAGGCGCATAGCTGTTGTAGGCCACTGCAGGATCAACTAGCAAGACTGAAGCATTAGCCAGGGCGGTCTGAGACAACATATGACCACATAGAAAAGGGCAAGGGGGGAAATCATCGGGGGGGAGAGGGGAAGATATTATATATGAAATATAATCAATACAAGCAAATTGCATACATACCCATCATAATATAATGTTGGTCATGGTTGTGAAGATGATCGACGAGCTGCTGCATCATCTGAAGGGGGAACCTTTGGGGGTCCAATGAGAACACTTTCCTCAAGTCCATGTAATCAATATCAGTCCACATAGTCTCGAGTGGGATCTTTGCATCTGAGTAGTTCTGTACGACCTCGGCAACATTGTACACGTCCTGGTAGCCATATCGGCATTGATGGAATCCAAGGCCCCAGTAGGGTTGCATGGCAGGCAAACCCACAATGTCTGCATACTGTCTTGCGACGTCCAGCGGTCCAGGCCCGGCGATAAAGTAGAAATCAAGCACGCCCCCGAGAGTATTATACTCGAGGTATTGCCCAGACGGCCCTGTGCTGTTGATGAAGACGTCCATCCCGTTCGAGTTCAGGAAGAATACGCCATGTGTCCCATTGGCTCCCCGATGGTCAAAGTAGATGGGATGATTCCCGTACAGATTCTCCCCATTAGGCGTACCGTAAGCATCTCGGCTCCAGAGTGTGCGAATGTAGTTGGTCGTGTTGAGACGGAAAGCATCCGAGTGCTCGCCGAGCCCATAAATGTTGGGGTTTTCCGGAAGCTGGGTCCGCAGCCGTAGATACTGCGTCTCGAATATGAGGCTGGCTGCCGAGGTGTCGAAGAGGATTTCTCCTGTGTCACTGCGGGACACGGTGAAAGAAAAGGGTGACTCGGTGTAGTTGAAGTTCAAGGCGGTACGTGTAGCCCCTTGCGAGGCGTTGGGCCGGGTAAATACAGATTCTGGGACCTGGAACACCGAGTTCGCCGTGTCTTGGATCTTGACATGTAGACGTGTTGCGGTCTCGTAAGTGACTTCCAACGTCAGATTTTGTAAGTCGGTCCCGTAGATATTGCACGCGGCCCCTGCCAATGATAGATCCGCAGAGAGACCGGTGGAGGTGGCATGCACGTTCGAGACCTCGTAACCTGGGCATGCCGTCGGAGGATCGTCGCTGTAAGGGTCTCTCGCATTTGGAATCTCTAGGGATGAGACTTCTACTTCGAAGCTGGCCAGAAGCCAGGTGAGCAACGCTGCCTTTTTCATTGCAGCATGTAATTAGACGCGGTCAATGTAATAATGTGTAGAGTACGCCGCTCTGTGCTTCTCAAGTGATGCAGTGGGGATCTCGGCGGGCGGTAGATCGGATCATCTGATAATTATCGATCCAGTTTGCGGAAATGGAGAAATACTGGGCATAGAAGGGAACTTAAACGAATTCAAGTCCTGCACATTGCACTTTTGCCCCGATGCTCTCGCTTAAACGTAGTCCGGAACTATCTGCAGGTTTCCCCTCATCCAAGCAGCCGGGAACTGCAGCGCCACCATCCCTCGGAGGCCGGGATGTTGGAAATGAAGAGATGATCGACATTACCTTGCAAGCTGCACGATGAAAATGAGGATCAATCACAAATTGTGCACCGTATACGATTGCATGCTGAGCTATGCTCAATTTGTGGTGAACCTGAATGACAAATAGGGGGAAAATGAAGAAAAAGAAATCGATCATGATGCTACTTAAATTTGATATATACGCGATCCGAATCGACCCGTCCGTGACAGACACTTGTTTCCAACTGTCCTATTTACAGCGTCATCTTACCACCGCAGCAGGTATATTCATGGAATTCTGGCTGGCGAGACGCTGTTTTCGAAATCAGATCGTGTTGCGGCCGTCGGTCACTGGGTCAATACGCAAGGAAAGAGATGTTGATGGTAGCCTATCGGACTTTAGCACCGTCTGCGTTGTTGATGGGCGTGATGGACAGAATGCCTGTGGCGCGTACTCCTTACTCGAATTTGCCGGCCTGGACAAGAATTCAAGCCGCATAGCAAGTCTCGTATCGTGGCCTGTTAATTTTGACAACATTTGGTTACCGACAAGGGAATCCATGTGGAGTTTGTTGCCAGAGAAGTATATTTTCAGCGTGCAGAACTCAGTACAGGCCTGCTGGCTCATACTTGAAATCTTCAGGGTATAAAACCTTCTGCGGAGTCTATCATGGGATCAGACAAAGCCCAACCACAGAGCTTCTGCGCCCTGTTGTCCTTGCTCTTGATCCCGTTCTCGTGAATGCTAATGTATTGGTTTTCCTCTTGCCTCAGCCCTGAAAAAGTGTAGGCTCCTTGTAATTATATGGACTGCTAATCCTGGACTCCTCAAGTTGGGCTGAGGAAGGGAGACTGTCTATAAAGGCGTGCTCTCTCCGCCGTCGAACTTACAGAGACCTTTCGACTCAGTGTGCGAGGTTTTGATCATTGCTGATAGCTATGCTAGCCCCTTTGCCGCTCGCAACCTGGCCAAGGTTAGTATATTTTCCCAGTACCCTCCTTCGGCTGCCGAGAGATATGCTCACTTCCACACGCACAGCTTGGAAACGTCAGGTCGATCGTGCTGAAGTCGAGAAGTAGGATGCACACTCTCGCTGGGACCGGGACCAGGAAATCAAGGATCAGCTCAGCGCCGACGAGTCGGGCCACCTCTTGTCGCTTTGCTTCACCTTCCTGGCGGTGAAGCAAACACGTAAACCCCTATTATTTAGAATATGATTCGATGCTACGCCCTTAAAATCCATCTAATCTTGGACTTTGAAGATGTGTGGCTTCTCGACAAGTCGCGCGAAGGCCAGTCAGGACTCACTTGCAGGATCTTGTCCGAAGCGGTTGGTGTGGGCTAGAATACTCCTTTCAGCCTCACATTGACATCGTCAAGCAGGTATCTGACAGGCTCGGCTAATTTCATACGAGAGACGTCCGAGTATACACTAGAAGGAAGATCGCCTGTACGGCTCTATTGAATGTGTCTAAATTAATACTTACCTTCGACCCTCCTTTCCCCGCCCTCCAAAAGGAAGCTGTTAATGTTAGTCATATCAACTTTATCTATGGCTGCCTCTTATCACTGCGTGAGGTTGATCTATTGTATTTTCTCTGCAGAAGCGCGTTACTAGTAATCATCTAGCATTATCCATAGACTTCGTTACGCTGTGGAAGGTCTTCCAGAATAGTTTAGAAGAGCCTTGCTTCCCCCCCCCCCCTTTTCTTTTTCTTCACGACTGTATTCCACGTTAGGAATTACCAAACACTTGAGGCGTTTGCAATATCATAAGAATGCTGCAAAAATGTTTTTATACCAAGGCGCATCATGAGGCGTATAATGGGCTGGGGCTTAGTGAATCACAGCCTCGATGAGCTTAGCTAGGCTTTTTGACGGTGGTCAGATGATTACGTACAAGCTGATGCGTAGCATGCAACTCATAGACACTCGGCACATAAATGAGAAAGGTAGGTGGCGGATGTAAGCTGAGTGCAGAAAGCACTAGCTAGTACGGGAGCCTTATAGAAGCCAGCCCCTCACAGTGAGCTCGAGATTGCAACGAACAGCATTCGTAGTTGAAGTGAGTTGTGTCGGTCGTACATTGCCACTGTGCGCCCGCCGAGTTGAAGCGCCTCCAGCAGTGCTCACAGTCGGATGGCATCATGAAAGCAGATGGAGAACGAGATGTTTGCTGTGTCTGCTTGTCTAGAATCCGTGCAGCATGCCCAGCCTGCATACTCATGCAGGACATCGCCTCAAAGTTGATGCATATCTCACTGCAGATGGTGGAGCCCATATTGCAAAGCCACAATAACCCCTCCTCATCGGGTTGCATCGAATCTTGCTATTATAGCGTAAATCGGATCCATTATCAATAAGACTCTCTGGACTCCGAGGCCAACATTTCCTTTCCCATCAGCATGAGCTCCCAATGGTCGTATTTCAGCGACATACACCACTTTGGCCCTCGAAGGATGATGGACAGAGATACGACCATTGACTAAAACTTGGACACTTTGAAATCTCCTATTCACATACCACATCACCAAACGCTTATATTGTCTTGCGCTGATCCTAAAGGGGATAATCAGAAAACTGTTCTGGCCCTTCCGCTGCAACCTGGTCTTCGATTCAGACTTGAGCATTTCGAGTTTCGCTCCGAGCAGCGCGTATTTCCGGCAACGACTCGCCTTGACGTGCTCATAGTCGTCTTCTGTAAGGCCCTCGCGACCAAGTCCATTTGTGAAGGTTTTCTAGGCGCATTGTCAGATCCCAGAAACAATGGCCGACATCAACACATTGTCTACCTGGGGAGATGGTGGCCAGTCCACAAATGCTGCCCCCTCAGGCGCCCAGAAAGGCAAAGTCGTGTCCAAAAGCAAAGTTTCGGACTTTACCACGACGACAACTGGCGGCACGAGCGGTCTGTATCAAGGTGTGACACCGTGGCGGACGCCGGAGAAGGCAGATCAGCCGCCAGTTAATGAACCAGGATCGAACCAGACCCAGGTGATAGCCAGGTTTGATGAATCTGCCTTTAAAGAGGGCAACGGATTAGCATGTCCCTACTTCAAGATGAACCCAGCAAAATACAGTCAACACACCTTTTGTCACTCCACAAGAGCACAGCCTTGGAAGGTGAATAAGATCACGTAAGTAAACATCGTATCTAATTACCTCTTATCAGAAGTAATAAGCAACTCTGCTCTATGCCCTTACACTGGCAATATTCTGGTCAAATTCAATTAGTAACTTGGCTCGCACCTATAGAGAGCATCTTTGGCGTTTCCATTCCCCCCGGTACCGCTGCCCCTACTGTGACGAGCACTGGCCGAAAATCTGCCGCAAAGAGATCGATGCAAAGCGAGCAGATCATATTGAGAATTGTTCGGAAAAGAGACGACTTAATGGCCAGAAGAGGCTAAGGAGCAATAATGAACCCGATCTTATAACTGAGCAGCAACAGATAGCTTTAGCAGCTATCAAGAAATTCCGCGGGGATAATAATCAGAGGCTTGAGAAGATATACCACGCGATAGGGTTTGACCTTCTTCCCGATACATACCGTAAGTTGTAAGAGGAGGCATATTTACAGATTTCTGTACCGGAACTGGGCACTGACTATATGCGCAGATATGCATCCTCTTAAGGGCAGCAGCAGCAGGAGGCAGTCATCTGATATAAGAGCCTACCAGGCTCCCGCTCCCGCTCCCGCTCCCTTGGGTGCTTATAAAAATTTCCTCCCGGACAACACAGACGACCTCACGGACGACCTCACGGACGACCTCACGAATTCCTATCCACAGCCTATCTACACGAACAGCAGCAACATCGGCCTACTACAAGGCTTCGGACAGACTGAGCTATACTCAAGTGATCTTATGCTAGTAGCTAACCCGCTCTCAAAAGATATTATATGCAAGCATACCAGAAATCCTCAAAACTTTGAATATATCCCGCAGCCTGGTGACCACAGCTGGGACTCTGGCTATAGCTCCCTTGGGCCAACCTTGCTACAGTGTGTAAGGCAAGAGGTCCCAGAGGTACCCGAGGGGGCCCCGCCGCCTTGCACAGGAGTTTTCATGTATAGTACGGACGCGGGCTCGGCCATGGTGGGAGTGGGACACAATCCGATGGTTAGAAATTGAGGATATCATGCGCAAGTCCTCATATGCTGATTCACCATTTAGATAAATTCTCAGTCTGAGCGGCACTTCTACGAAGCTCCCCCAGAGCCCTCTGCTTCTGTCAGCCAACCACACACGCAAGCAGCAAAGTTTCCTGACACTGGACACGTCTCCGAAGAAGAGCTTTCGGTATCAACAGACCGGAAGCCTACGAATACGTCAATATCCTCCGTACCACAGAAGCAAACAGCCCCGGGGCCGCTCCCAGCCACGGACAGTGAACATAGAGGTTGCATTGAAGATGCGGCAACGGTGTACACTACACCTGATCATGCAGCCCTTACTTACTGTGTCACACTGTTCAAGGAGCATATAGTCTCAGTACTTCCTACTCACGGGATCCCCTGCCTTAAATCACAAAACCTAGCATTAGCCCTTCCTAAGTTACTCGAAGCTTTCGCTATCAAACTTGGATTCTGCGACTCATCTTTCTCTTGCAGGAAGATGATCTCGTTCTTGGAACACTATCGCCAGTAAGCCACCCCTGAGCAATACATGGGCACCATATTTAACTGAATATTCCAAGGCAAATAGTCCAGTCTGTCATGAAGAAGCTCGGGGATGTAAACTACCAAAGCTTGCATCTTTCCGACGAAGTCATGACAAGTGACGAAGAGATGGAGAATGGGGCCTTGGTCAGTGAAGCTCCCCAGCGCGGTACCGGGCAGGCTTTACCACCGGATAGCGAAGACGAAGCTTACGGTCTTGATGAGTACCACCATTTGCTCGTCAGATCCCCTGCATACAAGTGGCTTATTTCCAAGCTGACGGCGGAATGGGCCTTCGAAACCGTGGGCGAGGATGTTCGAATGGGAATTCATCAACAGCTATTGGACTTGTTCGATGATGGTGGAAAGCGAACTATAAGTCAACGTATACGGCCGCGCGCAGCAGAGATGATGTTTTACATCCCATGGGACCTCATGAAATTCTTCGAATATCAGGGCTATGATGTTCCTGCACACGAGGCTTTGCCTCATATGACGGTTCTGAATGGCACCGGCAACAATGTTCAAGCCATTTCGTGTAAAGAATATATGGCTCAGGTTTGGCCTTTCTATGGTTCATCAATTTTAGAGTTGATTCAAAGCCTTCTCAAGGGAGAAGATCAGAACCCAGATTGTAAGTTTCCTTCGTTGCCAACTTCGTACGCTTTCAATGGCTGCTTTACACTTTCATTCGCTAACTTTTGGAATGCAGGCATACTATCCGATCAAACGCAGATGCACGCGCTATGGACCTCAGAAGTGTTTGAGGATGGGAGTCCGTCTCAAGTATTGCTCATGCGGGTGACTGGATCCGTTCATTCTATTGCTGAGATTGGAGAGGTATTGGCGTGGCTCCGTGCTTCTCTCACATCACTCGAAGGCAATACAGGTGTCTACACCAGCTACCCTATCATCATAGAAAGGTCTGCCCAACTACCCGAAGCATCAAGTATTACGAATGTGGGCATGAGAAAATCATGCACGATCAGGCCCAGCATCGAACGCATCGGACCAGTCTCCAATCAACCCGTTCTCACTGACGTGGCTGACTGCTGGCTGAGCCTGCTGAGCGTTGGTATCTGCGTCAAAGGATTCCCAACTGCAGGAAGACCAGAACAACAAACGGGACTCGAGGTCCCTCTCGATATGATGATCGCTCTAGCCGACTGTGAACGATTGGAAAACTTTGCGGGGAAATTCTTGATCAAGGGGTTTGACTTGGTCATGTCGCCAGTGAAGTCGGAAGACAACATCATCTACTGGCACTTACTGGCGAACAAAAAAGGTGAACACATGTCGTACACAGACGAGAGGGTTCTGGGCCTTTGGCGAACTTATCCTTCAAATCTTACTGTCCAGGATCTGGAGTCTTGTCGTCACATTTTGGGTTGGTGTGGCAAGGTGGACAATCTTGCCGGTAAGCTCTACTCGTGACACCCTAACTGGGCACAAATTACTTTCATCTCTAACCTAATCTAGGCACCTCCGGTGCTTCCTACACAAATATCACAGGCTCAGGGCTGGAAACAGTGCGATCAGGCATTGTCCTCGAGAAGCTCTCCGTCTCTTTGGGCATGTACGCAAATCTCGGCGTGTCAGCAAATCTGCTGCGGGGGTCCAAGCCGGTGGCTGGCAGGATCCGAGAAAATTACACTCAGAAGTTGCGTTGGATCTCGGAAAAGTTTGTAGTCCTTTACGACCGAGAGGAACAAAGAGCGTGGCTCGTGGACGGCGCCAGTGCGCTGCTCCACCTTGTTCGGACGACTTTGGAGCGTGACAGACAGTCCCGAGATTGGGGCCACTTCTGCCTCTCAGATGGACAAAATCTCACAGAACCCGAGGGACCATATCGTTTCACTGGTCGGACTGCATCACTGTTTGTCCTGAACAGTGACAAGAATACCAATCTTCCGCTGTTCGCACAGCCAGCGCGAGACGAGGTTACGGAGACCACGACAGCCAACGGGTCGAGTACCAAGACTTTTACGAGATCCAAGCGAAACGAGTCCTTCTCTGATAGGGTTGAAGCTCTTTATAGCGTCTTAGAGAAGATTTTGGCTCATCAGCAAGGGATCGCTTGTGAAGACGGTATCCCGCTGCGCTTGAGAAACCCAACCCGCCGCCGGTTGGAAGGTTGCGACTTCATGGACATTGTCAGGGAATCAGACCCTTTTTTCTTTCGTTTCGCTGAAATTCGAGCTACGGGGCCGGGATGGGTGGATCTGATCAGAGCTCTGGGTGCGATCACCCTCTTCGGGACAGGTTTTGGTGACCTTATCCGACCAGCCTCCGAGAATGGACCCGGGTGTTCTTCCTGTCTTTTCAACTTTCCGGCCCCCAAATGTCAAGAGTACTTGGCAGTCTGCTCGACAGAGATAATTGCCATGCTGGAGAAAAGAGGGTTCCAGTGCGAAGCGCGCCTCTCGGCATTGAGCGATGGGTTATACTGGGGCGAGCGAGACGACACATTCCAGCACTGCCAATGTTCGCAACGTCCTTCTGCGAAGCACGACCGCATCCAAGTTCTGCTGCCCAGAAGGTCGAGAAGGGGCCTGACAACGCCCGCAAACCTGCCGGAAAGGGGGGCCGTTTTGTTCGGTCATAGTGGGCCTTGGATCTTTGGTTTGGGGCACTACTGGGAGCATTACTTGGGGCGTAAAAGGCTGGCGCTGCCAAGTGCTACGATCCATTCTACGCTTGAATCGTCTCCACAGGCGGAGGATTACTCAGTTGGAACTGGCTCATCTCAGAATGTGACAGAGCTTGAGATATCTTTAGGGTTTCTTGGAGTAATAGGACTGACTAGGGGTAGAGCATGATAGTCCTCAAGTACTCCCGGATCTAGAATGTTATCTGGACACATAACAATGGGCAATAAGAATAGGAGGCGATTGTACTCCTCAGTGAGGCCACAAGATCATTATCATCAAACATGGAGTTATATCCCTTTCATTGATTGAGCTGGCATTGTTGAAACTCCATGACAAACCACTCCATTGACATGGCAATTAGTCCTCGGGTTCCTCACAAGTTGAGGTGGCTCGATCTCAACTAATCACACCCTCGACTTGGCTTGTGCTGTGGGATTGTGGCATTGCAATGCAAATACTACTTGATAGCAGACCAGAGAGTTAGGGCATAATTACTGTACAAGTTAGCGGCACATTTGTAAAACACAAAACACAAAAGGGCAAGCTTTCCGATTCCTGGAAAAAGGCCGAGGGCAAACAAGGTGCGTCAACCCATTTGGTTCATAAGCTGCCGCTAGCATGATGTATTTATTGAATTATCATGCAGTTGCTGCGTATCTTGGAAAGGGGGGGGGGGGTCAAGTGTTTTCTTTTCTTGCTTTTTTCCCCCCTCCCCCTTCTTTTTTTTCCTACTAGACTTCCAAAGACCTGTGTACCAAGGAGTTGTACAGCCTCGATACTCTAACACGCCACACATTGTAGATATGGCTGCTCTCAGGTTACGATTAGGTTCATTTCCTTCTTAGATTTTTAGATACCTTTTTTACATCAATATCATCAATTTACTCTTCAATAATTGCTCTCATTAACCCCAAGGCTGACAACCAAGACTCAATACATATTCCCCCTCCGTTAGCCATTTTCATCATCAGTCTTACTGTTGTGTGCTGAGCACTTGAACATGTGCTGAGCAAAGACCATCAAACCTGTTTTCCCCTCTCTCTCTTCTTCTCCTTCTTTTTCTCCTCCTTCAAAATTTCAATCATCAGGTCCCACCAACCACCTGACACCGTCGGCAACAATTCTCAGGAATCCGGGGTCTCTAAAGCCACAACACTGACCGTAAATGCATAGTAAACGCCGGCTAAGCAGGCGGAGACAGAATGACTGGATAGCTGGTCGAGACATCTGTTGCCAAGCAGATCGGAGAGGTATCTGACAGTGCAGACCTGGCTCTGAAGGCAGCAGGAGTGCAGCAGGTACTGGCTGTCGCCCACAAGTTCTTGACCTTACACATTGACATGAGACATGAGAGCACAATACTGGAGATCTGGAAGCGCAGGGACTCTGGAAATCGTCCAACTTGGACTTGTGCCGCGGTATCAAATCCCAGTGTGAGGGGCATGTCTGGCGAAAGGCAGGCGGAAGCGGTCTCGCCGTGAGACCCAGAGCATACATGATCTGATGTATTCTCTCCACATAGGACAATTCACTTGCCTTCCGCCCTTTTTCAGCTGTAGTAATACAACAGTACCCAAATGTACTCTAGAGGTATTTACACACCTTTGATCCAGGCCTAAGCCTCCACAGCACCGGTCGATCACGAACAAGAAAAGAGCTAGGGTTCAAAGCGCAAGTGTCTTCTTTACGGTGTGTTTCGATGACCTCTCGTCACATTCTAAGCATGTATCATAGTCTGACTCACTCAGGTCCTTTTTTATTTTCCTTCTTCTGGCTTCAGGATGTCCCAACCTCGTATCGGTCTGTGTGCATGGACGGCGAAGGTGCATTGGTGTGCTGCTTTCCCGCCACCTGAGCGTTTCCGGGTTTGTCCGAAGCTACTTCTCAACCCACACCGCATCTTCTTTTGTCTTACTATTGGAGAGGCCCTATTGAGGGTTGGCTCTGGTTCATCTAGCCAAAGTCTCGGCTTCATTTTCCGCGTCAGTTATTCTCTGACATGTCTAAATAGCCTTTGAACCTGTTCAACACATGTCTCAGGCCCAAACACATGCTAGCCACGATATGCGGATCAACCAGAAGAGCAGAATCAAATTGCTGGTCTTTCTGATCAGCTATACTGGGACTGCAAGCTTGTCATGCCGGCATAAAGGTGAAAAGCAGTGATATTTTTCTCCCTGCGGCAGGACAGAAAGCTGGTGTGATGATGGGCCATGTATCGGACTGTGCCTGGTTGGTTGGACAGTCTTGGGATGGAAGCATCATGGCGTATCCCTGTTTCGCACATGAATGATGTGTTGGGCGACCGACGCGAAACGGACGTACTTTTCTTTGTGTACGCTCGCTTTGCGGTCTGCCTTTCCCTGCCTTCCTTCCCTGCATTCATTACAGTCAGGTAGCTAATCTTCAGCATTAGGCCAAAATTGAACGGGCCGTCCTTTCAAATTCTTTGTCCTCCTGTCGCCCTTTCTGCTGGATAGAGTTGTATGGTACGACAACCAACACAGCTTACACTTTTGAGCCAGTGAATCAAGCAGAAAGTTCCGTGGATATATATAGATGCAAGATTGTGCTAACAAGGCTGGCATTTCCTCCACATCTCTCCTCAGCGCAATTCATTCATCTCATCTTTCGTTGACACATAACCATCACCTTGCAACATGTCAAGCAGACTTTCTGATCATTCTTCAGGATCTGAGCAGCAAATCGGCATGGAGATTACGAGACGAAATGACCAGCCTCGAGCCTCGAGGGCGGGACAGCCCAATGTTGACGATGCAGGCCTTGCCTACCACAACCAGACTCAGGACAATGACGAGTTTGCGGACGAGCAGGGCCAGGCTATGGATGACAATGGGTCTACGAACCAGCAGAAACAGCTCATCGTACGGCTCAAGATTCCCAGCTCTGGGAGTAGCCCCGCCCGCAAGATTGAGAAGGGCACTGTGGACGCAAAGAAGCCTGGGGCTGATAGGAAGAAGGGCAATGGGGACGATAGCTCTGCAGACCAGCAGAAAGGGGTCGAACGGCTCGCCACACAGCTCATCAAACAGCTCGACCTTCCCACCTCTAGGAGCAGCGAAGCATGCAAGACTGAGAAGAAGAATACTGGGAACGCGGAGAAGGATGGGGCTGACAGAACGAAGGGCCGTGGGGACGACGGAGCTGCAGACCAGCAGAGAGAGCTCATCGAGCAGCTCATCGGACAGCTCAACATTTTCAGCTCTAGGGGCAGCCATGAGCGTATGACCGAGAAGAAGGTCAACAGGAACGACAAGTCTGCAGATCAGCAGGGCAAGACGCTGGACAACGACGACTCTGTGGCCAGGCAGGAACAGTTCATCAAGCAGCTTATCGAGCAGCTCAAATTTTCCAGCTCTGGAAGCAATGGTGCAAGCAAGACTGAGAAGGGCACAGATGACGCAAAGAAGCCTACTGCTGATGAGGAGGGACGAGCCCGGGCATGGCTTGGCCAGCTCGCCAGTGCCACCTTTGACAGGCTGACGAGGCCCTTGAGCACGATCTTGGCATGCTTTCTGGTCACCACCGTGGTTCTATTCGCCATCTTACTTCTCGGACATATCCTCAGCCAGGCTCTCGTGGACTACACCTTGTGCCGCATGCCCCTGGTGCCTTTCGTATTGGGCCTACACTGCACCAACTATCCCCTCGGACAGGAGCATTTCGCTCTCGGATCGTCTTGGAGCCTATCCAGGGTGGCAACAGCTGTCTGTCGCAGTACCCCGATTCGTCACCTCGATCTATCGATCTGCGCAGAGCCTCCTGTTACTGATATTACTACCTCCTTCTCCCCGACCTTGGAGCCCGAGGTCCAATTGTCTCTAACCAGGGTGCATGAGTTCTCTATCCAAGGGATGCCGCTGCTACAGTCTTTTTCTGGATCCCTTGACCACTTGACAAAAGTGAAATTCTTGATCCCAGAGCTGGACCTGCCTGAGGATAACGTCACACTTTTTCTGCTTTCCCATTCCAGACTGAGATCGCTGCAGCCAAAGATAGTGAAAGACGCCACCTACGTTGTGGCTGGTTCAGAAGTCGTTATTCAGACTTTCGGTTCCTCCTGCGACGGCTTCTTGAAAGACCTTGACAAGGTCGACCGCGATCTGAACGCCGCACCTCCTTCTTGGCTGCACAACCTGCTGGAAGGAGACCACCGAGCAGACAGGTACCTGCGGACGTACGATTCATACATTGGATTCTTGACGTATCACGAAAACGTAACAACCCGCATTTGGACAAGAACAAATCAACTGCTGAATCTCCTCGACAAGGCTAAGCTTTACCTTGAACCAATGGATACGCTCATCAATACGCTTGTCCACCAAGGTGATCGTGAGATCGCCAAGAAAGAAGCAGCATTCATGGGTCATCTTCGGTACAGAAAGATGCTCGCCGATCTGAGGATAGCCCATCAGCCGCTGAAGGATGCTCTGAAGCATCGAGAAGAGCTCGTACAAGCGCTCGAGCAGCTGGAGAGCACTACAGGCACCATCCAGGGTTTTCTGCGCCACATGCTAGAAAATGGCGCCATGTTCGAGGTCCGCAACACCGCCATGAATCCGCAAAGTACGGTAGAAAAATTACGACTTTTTTTCAAGGCGCTCCAGGTCACCCTGAAAGGGATTCAACAGCAGGCTGGAAATATCGTGAGCGACTCACCACAGCAGATCGCGGGGACACATGTGTAAACTTGCCTGTAAGAGCACATGAGGTTCGCACGAGGGCTGTTTGAAGGTGTGCCGGAGTACACGAAAAAGTGGAAAGAGAGGTGTGTCGAGGTTTTTTTTTCTTCTTTTCTTAAGAGGCCGGGAGGGGGGTGGGGGAAGGGATGCACGAGGCAGGCTGGCAGCTGAAAGAGATGATATTTTATTAAGAGTGCAAATGTTCTTGCCGGAGTTATCATAGAGGTGAATTCTTACCATCATTGCCATACTCGAGAACCATGCTTGCTGTAACCAGTGACCAGTTTGACAGTTTTGCAGTGAAGACTTGCACTCGGTGCATAGTCAGACGAACCAGATTTACAATACCTAGTCCATGTACGTTCACAAAAAAGCGAAGCTCGTAATTACAAACACTATTTGCCGTTTCATTAAAGGATGTGGACATTGAGACGCGGCACATGGCACATGTACGTATGAAGCCCCGCCACCCACCGTTTCCTCTCCCCCTCAAAGACAACAACCCACCACCAACATCTAATCACCTACTACAAGGCTACACAACGCCCACTCAGCTAAGAGGGACCATGATACGGTCCACATCAGGCCCATACGTCCCATCCGTCTGCGTAATGACCACGGTATTACTGCTCCCCGCCGTCAGCGCACAGGTGACGACGCTGCTCCCAGGCGTACCCCCGTCCGCGGTCGGCAGGAACGCAATGTTCTTCTCGACGCCATTACACGAGACATTGGCGAACCGCGGCGTGCTGTCGCCGTTCTCGTACTTGATGCGGATGGTGGTGGTGGTGGCGGCATCGCTCTCCACGCCCGAAAAGGTCACGGTGCCGTCGTCGGGGCCTCCGATGTAGCCCGCCGCCTCGCCGCCGCTGCACCCGCTGCAGGTGAGGACCTTGGCCCCGCCCGTCAGGGTTGCGTTCTCGCCCTCGGGCCAGGTCTCGCTGGGGCCCTCGGTCCAGGCGCCGCCCGAGGCGACGTTGGGGATCCAGTTGACCTGGTCTGCCATGGTGACGGACGTGCCGGAGATGGTGAGCGGGAGCCACACGTAGGTCGAGGCCATGAGGTTGCTGCTGACCCAGCGGTCGCCCAGGTACATGGTCAGGTCGGAGGAGACGGGGAGGATGTAGTTGGTCTGGGAGGAGTATGTGTTGCTGCCGACGGTGGCGAAGGTGGTCCAGGACGACCAGGGGCCCGCGAGGTCTGTTGCGTAGACGTACTCGTTGTCGTTGGGGCTCCACCCTGACAGGTGGGAGGCAAGGAGGTAGTAGTAGCCGTTGAGCTTGACCATGGCTGGCGCCTCGTAGTCGGCAAACAGATACACGGCTGCCGAGACGTTGAGGTAGTCGGAGGTGAGGCTGTCGATGCGGAGACCATTCGCGCGCTGTGTATATGAGATATAAATGATCAGTAAACTTTATTTATACGCCACCGGCTGTTGTTGAACAAGGAAGTTGGGAGAAAAAACTCACATCCTCTGTCAAAAGATACGCAGTCCCGTCATCATCCTGGAACAGCCCAATATCCCGGCTCTGATGGCCCAGAGGCTGCCAGCTGCCAAGATAATCATACTTGCCACACACCGAATCCCCCGTGGCGACGCCGACCTTGGCCTCGGCATAGCTGCTGTCGTCGATGTGCATCCATAGGACATACTTGCCCGTCGACGAGTTGTAGATGACCTTGGGCCTCTCGACCACCCTGTTCGGGCCAAGGTCGCCCGACGACGTCTGCGAGAGTAAGGCGCCCACGTAGGTCCACGAGACGAGGTCCGTCGACGAGTAGCAGTTGATGTTCTGGAACGCCGAGCCGTCCGTGTGGTCCTCGCCGATGAGGTAGTACACGCCGTCCTCGACGAACACGCCCGCGCCGTGGGCCTGGATGTGGGCGTCGGTGTTGGTCTGCCGAGGTGATAATGATGATGAGAAAATGATGGGTTAGCCTGCTGTGCGATCGAAATTTGCAGTAGAAAGTGGTTTCTCACTCCTGTCCATGTAGCTCCAGGGACGATCTGAAGAGACGCGCGCGCCAGACTTGCTGACAGCAGCAACAGCAACAGCAGCGAGGCCGGCTGAGGGAAAAGGCTCAACATCGTGGGTTTCTGTAGGCCGATAAACGTGCTGGACGTGTGCTTTTTGTATGAATACCAAACACGGGCATAGACAGACAATTGTCGTCACTCACGCTCCAGAAAGCGTTCCGGTCCCAAAAAGAGAAAAAAAAGAAAAAGAAAAAAAAAGAGAACAGACCAAACCCCCTCCTTTTGTAATTGGCGAACCATCAAATTTCAATATATGTATAGTTCCATGTGAACCACGATTTCCATAGTCTCGAAGAATGCGACCCCATCCATGGCTCCGAGAGCCCCGAGAGCAGAAGCGCAGCGGAGCCCAAGCCGCCGAGAATGGCAGCTGAAAACAGCCCCGCGGTCGTCCTGAAAAGCAACTCTGAGGAAGTCTCGTGACGATGGCTCGGGCAGCAGTACAATGACAAAAAATTATGGAGGGCTGACTCCGTATAGGCAAAGGCTCGTCTAGGCTCGGCACATAAACAAGGTTTCGTAAAATAAAGTCTGGGGTAGGTTACGACCACTCTGCCCCTCCCTCAGTCGCTGGTGGAGAATGCAGTGGTTCGTGGGTTGGTTGCTCGGCATAATGAGCTGCAGGAGGCTGTCCATCCCGCCAATGATTGGGAGCCGTGACCCCTCAAGGTTGCATTCCAGCCCGTCAACTGACGATCCGCAATGGGCTGACTTCCCTGGGCCCTTGTACTACGTGTAAGAAGCGTGCCAGTAAGATGTGGGCGCCATTTCTCGGGCCCTGCATCGCAGAGACCACCAATCAACCCCCAGCCTCTTCTTCTTCTTCTTACGTCGTGAGAATTGAAAGTTGAGTGGGAGGACCTAATACCGGGAACAAGACAACCAGCCACCTGGTGTAGAAATTGATCGTATTTCTGGCCAAAGACCACACACTATCATCAGCCTGTGCTTAAGGCTCAGCATTGCATTGGCCCTCCAATCCCGAGCAGCACCATGGGCAAGTTCAAGAAGAAGAAGAAGAAGAAAGAGACAACATGGCCCTCGCTATGCTGGCAAATTGACACCTGGTACGCCAAGCGATGGCTCATCCGATGAACCCCCCCCCCCCCTCCCCCCCCCAAAAAAAACAACTCCATGCTGCCAGCCGAAAAAGGACATCATGAAAGAGAAGAAGTAGCCGCCATGGCCTCCAGACAAACACTGCTCACACATCGTCACAAAAATAAAAGAAAAAGCGAGAGAAAAAGAAAAAAAAGAAGAAGAAAAAAAGACGACCATTTTCGCCATCATAAAAGAATTATCGCTTTTTTTTGTGTCACAAAACTTTCGCCTCCCCGCAACAAGAAATAAAAATAAAATAGGAATATAGAGATATATCATCACCGCATCGTCCTTGAGGAACATTCGTTGGCTCCATTCGATCGCTTGGACTTTTCCAAGGTTGGGTTTTCCATCATCACGAGGCACCTGAGCCTGGCGTAACTGGGGCAGAGGCAGCTACAACAACAGCAGCAGCAGCAGCAGCAGCAGCAGCAGCAGCAGCTCCGTCTTGAGACGCCCAGGTTGTTCAGGAGGTAAGTTTGCCTTCTACGAAGGCACCCTTCTGCTCGTCGTCCGCGCCGAGCGTCACATCGGTCGTCTTTGTCGCCCCTAGTCATCCGTATCCATGCGGTCGTGCACCGCCGGTGTGGACGTCGCGACCACGATGGAGTCAGGATCGTCGGCCTCGACCTCGACCTTGGTCTTCTGGCCGCGCTCGCTGTTGCTGTTCTCGTCCGCCTCGCTGCGGCTGTCCTCGGAGCTGGTCTCTTCCACCCTCGGGGAAGACTTGGTCCTGTCCGACACGAGGGAGTTGTTGGCCACGGAATCACGACGGATGCTGAAGGTGTTTGTGTCTTCCTGCGAGGCGAACTTGTACTCGCCGTTCTCCGCGTGCTCGATGATGCTCTCGGCGAGGGCCCACTTGGCCAGCAGGTTGTCGACGCCGATCTTGAGCCCGTCACCCTTCTCCATGTGGCGGCCCACGTGCTCGGTCCACTCGTCCCACGCGGTGTGGCCCTCAAACTCTTTCAGGCAGTCCGGTTTAGGGCATGCCACGTGCTCGGGAGGCTCTCTCCGCGTGACCAGACACGACACCTGCATCTCCCGGACGTGGCTCTCCCACTCCGACTGCAGCTTGCTGTCCCCCTTGGTGAGGGCCTTCTTGATGGCGAAGGGGGCGTGCATGCGTCGCAGGTGCTGCGTAAACAAGTCCTTGCGGTTGAACTCGTTGCCCTTGCCCTCGGCGGCGCTCGAGGGGCACTGCGAGCAGCGGTAGTACTGGAGGCAGAGGTGCTGCGAAGAGATGTGGCGCTTCCACTCGTTCTTGGAGCCGAACGTGCTCATGCAGCCGGCGAAGGAGAACGCACACGGGAACGGCCTCGTGTGAGCGGCGGCGATGTGTTTGCGAAGTGACGACGAGTCCTTGAATGGCGCGTGCGTGCACATCGAGCACCGGGTATCATACTTGGGCTGGGCTTTGGCCAGGGGCTTCCTCGCGGGCGCGCCCGAGCCCGCGTACCCGTCCATGAGGTCGCTGGGGTCGTTGGACGAAGGCGAGCGGCCCGATCGGGCCTCGGACCGGCCACCAGCGCTCACCGCCCCGTCGCTGGCCTGACGGACGTGGCTCAGGGCCTTGAGCTGTTCAGCCGCCTCCTTCATCTCGGCGCTGTCCACGTCGTTCCTCGTCGCAGGGCCCATTGTAATCGTGGGGGGCACAGGAGCCGAGTTGGGAAGTGGATTCCTGGCGGGCGCCACGTGGCGGGCCGGCTGTACAGGCACAGCGTACATGGACGTGTGTGGCCCCATGGGATCGTGACGACGCTTGCTGGCCTGGCCGCCGTTGCGGGTCTCGACATGGACACGACCATCGTCCACGGCCCTCTCGTGGACAGGAAGGGCAGTGGCGCTGGAAAGCGCGCGAGGCTGGGGGGAAGACTGAACGAGCCCCTTGTAGAGGTCGATCATGTTGTGGGAGTTGATGTAGCCCAGGAAACAACACACCTTGTCGTGCTGAACCACATTCCAGACGGTCATGGGCATCGACACAAGAAGCATGGTGGGCGGGCCCAGGAACATGCCCTCCATGGTGATCTTGGACGCGAGGGGCGGTGGGTGCTGGAGCCACTGGTTGTAGAAGGCCATGTCGGCGCTGGCATCACCGACGAAGGTGGTGCAGACGAGCACCCTCGCCTCGTCAAAGGTCAGGTCGGGCACGGGCGCACCCGTCACGAAGGGGAGGCCCTGGCCCGGGTGGCCGTTGGTAGGATGAGGGTCCTCGGCAGAGGAGCCTCCCTTCTGCTTGAAGGGATACAGGGCAATATGCTCGACCTTTCCTGGCGTCAGCGTGAACAAGACGGGGGTCTTCTCGGCAGGCGCCTGCGATCTGGTCCTGCCACCATTGACGGTCCTGGGGGGAACATCGCGCTGTCGCACGCGCAAGATCTCATCGTACAGGCGCTGCACCGTGTACGGCCTGCCGAAGCTGCTGAGGTTGTGGAGGGCGGTGGCCAGGTAGCTGGTGAAGGACTGGAGCGGGTAGTCAGGGGTGGGCTGGCCTGGGCTGTACGCAGCAATAGCCTGCTTTGTGCCGTGGCTGCCGGCATGTGGGGAGTCGTGGACAGCACAGGTGTCGAGAAGCAGGAGGATATCAGACTGGGCATCCTCAAAGAGGCAGCGCACACCACCCCACTTCAGCCGGCATGCATCCTCTCGGGTATTGTTGCTAGAGGCTGTCAGCATTGATCTCTTGCTGTAGGTGCCTGCCATGCAAGACAGGGCAGGTGCAATGTATATATAGATACCTTGCCCAGTACACCTGCTTGTCAGGGCCGACATAGCTGTGGCCGGCATAGTAGATGATCAGGAGGTGGTCACTGCGGGCATGCTCGATGAAGGAGGCCATCTGGACGCTCAGCTTGATGCTGGGGTTGGGACAGGTGGGTATTGCCCACTTGTCGGTGTGGTAGTTGTATTTCTCCCGAAAGACCTTCTCCAGGTTCAGGACCTCGCGCTCCATGGCTGTATCCTCGTCCCAGCGCAGCAGCAGCACCGAGGCATTCTTGTAGGGCGGTCGGCGTTGCATCTTGCCGTAGATGTGCATTGCAGCATCTTGTAGATGTCTGGCAAAGGACTCAAACTCGTGGCGTTCGGGTGGGGGGGGCTCTTGGACTGGGTAGTGTGGCCGCGACTGTGTATGGCGCAATTGGAAGTTAGTCATGTCATGTCAGATAAACAGGGCAGGGACTTGCTCCTGGGAGGCGATCACGAACCTGCTCAGCAGCGAATTGAGCCTGCTGGGGAGTTATAGTAGGGGTAGGCATGGATGCAGCAGCTGCGGCAGAGGCAGAGGCTGTGGGAGCTGTTGCTGGCGGTGCAGCCTGAGGGGTGCTGTGAGGGGGGGGCGGAAGTTCGGCTACCTTGGGCGCAAGCCTGCGTCGCTTATTGGGAGGGTCCATTGTGTATTGTGGTTGCGATGATCAATTCAAGGGAGGTACAAGAAGTGGGGGTGAAGGGAAAGAAGAAAAGAAGAGGGAGGGAAAAAGAAAAAAGAAAAGAACAATTGCCCAGAGGAAGAGTTGTTGTGTGTGTGTGAAGTTGGGACAATTAGGTGGGGGTGAGTGGCTTGGTCGGGAGAAAGGGCGGTGGTGGTGGTGCTGGGTGATTTGGGAAAGAACAGAGAGAGGTTGGAAGAACGAGGCTGCCCGCCTCGAGGGAGGGCTGTGGCCGCCAGAAAAGACAGTGCTAAGGAAAATCAGCGGTGGAGCTATACCCGTGCTGATGTACCAGAGACTTTGGGGTTGCAGGGGTGGGGTCAGTGGCCCTTCAAAAAGGATGCCTCCGCCTCGGCTCAATCATCTGGCTGGCTGGCTTCTTGCACAGATGGGATGCATGCAGCCCAAGGATTAAGAGAGACAGAGAGAGTGAGAGACAGAGAAAGAAGAAGAAGAAAGAAGAGAAGAAAAAAACGGCAGAAAACAAAAACAAGTGCAAACAAAATTTGTTGTGTATAATGGGTGAGCCTCGACGTTGAGAGATTATTCCATTCAGACACATCATTGTCTGTCTATTAGAGCAAGGCTGATTGAGGACATCCTCACGTCACACAACCGCCACCTCATCATCCCTCCATGTTCCCATCCCATCAACCTTGATCGAGTGGTGTACAGCTCAGGTTCTCTCACCTTGCTGGTCAATGCCTGCCCTGTATTTTAACTTTTTAGTTCCAAGAGAAATAATGGTCCAGCTAACAACAAACAGCAGGAGCTCTCTGCTAGTGAAATAAGAGAAGAGCTAATACTGTTTTTACGTCCTTGCCTCAAATATTGAGATGTGCTCTTTTTCTTCCTCTTCTTTCTTTTCTTTTCCTTTTTCTTTTCCTTTTTTTTTTTCTTTTTCTTTTTCTTTCCGAGGCTTGTGGGTGCACAGCCGTGTGTGAGTTGTGTCCAGTCCAAGTCAGACGGGACAAGGCCACACACACACACACACAGTAACGGGCAGACACCAGAGACGGGCGACTCCCCCCCCCCCCCCCCCCCCCCCCCCCCTTCCCCCCCCCCCCACCCCCCCCCCCGAAAAAAAAAGGGGTTCACTCGATGCCGTACGCCTTCTTCGCCGTGCCCCAGAATATCATCTTAGTCTCCTCCTCAGAGAAGCTGCTCATGAAGCACAGCCTCTCGACAACCTTGCGCCACTTGTCCCACGAGCCCTCGCCGGCATCCTCCTCGCCTGCCTCCTTGGCCGCATGCTCGACGGGCACCGTGCAGACGGGCCAGTCGCTCCCAAACATGATGCGGGACGGGCCAAAGGCGGCGACCACGACGGCGAGCCAGGGGGAGATGGCCATGAAGATGTCGTCTGGCGGGGACAGGGCGAGGGTGGGTTCCATTTCGCAGAGGGCGCCCGAGAGTTTCCTGGACATTGTAGTAAAAGTAAGTAAGTAAGTGCATGTGTTTAACAGAGATGGGACCCGAAACCTGTATGTATGAAGACGGAAGAGGGATGTGACGTACATGTAGACCTTTTCGGCCTTGGACAGTGTAAAGATGGCTGTCCGCCAGGCGAGGAACCCTGGGTCGGACGTGTCGAGGTTCGTGAGATCCGGTTTGCAGAGGTGATCTGTTTCGGCCCAACATCAGCCCTCTCTCTCTCTCTCTCTCTCTCTGTGTGTGTGTGTGTGTGTGTCTCATCCGATCCCTTTGCAGGCAAGGAGACCACCACCCCCCCCCCCCCGCCCCTCTTCCCTTTTACTCACTCAATACGAAAGTCACCTTCTCCTTCTCCTCCAAGCCCTCATGCGCCCTCTCCACCAACTCCACCACCTCCTCCAGCTGGCCCATCCCCCGCCTGTGCAGGTCCACGCCCACGTCAAACGCCAGCCCCTTCCGCCCCAGGAGCCTCACCCCCTCGACAAACCCAGCCCGCAGCATCGTCCCGTCGGGCTTGTCCTGCAGCAGGTACCGCACCCCTCGCACCCGCGGCCAGACAGACGCATCCCCGTCCCGCCCGCACGTGTCCCGCACCGCGTCCAGGTACCGCGCCAGCGCCTCCGCGCCCGCCGGCACAGGGGCCCAGGGGACGATTCCCTTGCACAGGTCGCGGTCGGCGGCCCCCTGCTCCGCCTCGGTGCTGCTGCCCTGGCCGTGGCCCTCGCCCGGGCGCGGCCTGCCTGCTGCGATGCGCGCGAGCCACGAGACCTCGCCCAGGGGGCCGGACCAGCCGCCCTCGGGCGACGGGTCGGACTCGTCGTTGCGGCGGTCTGTCTCGAGGAAGATGAAGCCTGAGAGGATGTCGGCGGACGAGGCGGTGGCGCGGCGGTACTCGGCGAGGGAGTGTTGGGACCAGAGCGGGTGGCCGGGCTGGTTCCAGGCGAGGGTGGTGAGCTCGGAGGAGGGGAAGAGGTGGATGTGGGAGTCGAGGATTGGGACGGTGTGGGAGGTCATCTTTCTTTTCTTTTTTTTTTCTTCTTCGTCTTCTCTTTCTCTGTACTGGATGGGGAGGAGGGGGAGAGAGGTTCAGCTTCGAAAGAGGGGGGAACCGCGCGCGTAGGGGGGTCTCGAGGAGATCAGAAGAGCAGCTCTAAAGGAGACGACCGTAGGGATCAATTTAGGAGAGGGGTAGCCTTGAAACTAAGATGAGAGAGGTAAGATCAGGTCGCGAGAAGGAGAAGAGTATTAGGTTTCAGAACAAAGAAGGCATTCCTCGTGAAGCAATGCATGTCCAGAGTGTCGTAGTAGAGATAGATAAGATGCTTCTGCTGCTGCTTCCCGATGCGGGGTCCTGGAAGCTTCAGGGAGAGCACCCCGCTATGAGCTGTCATAATAGTGGAGGACCCCACCAACTCGGGCCATCATTGCCCCAAAGCTACAGCGGGTGACAGGGGGTTCAGTCCCCTAGGCCTAAAGGGCCAGAATAAGGATAGCCGAGATGGAATTGTCCAAATGGAATTCGAACAAAGACGACAATCAACATTATCACACATACAAGAGCACAGAGACTTGAAACATCATGACCAGTGTGAATAGATTCAAAACAGGCAGCTATACACTATCTGGTCCCCAAAACCATGCGCAGGCCAGTTTGCCTCGCGCCCTTCAAAATTGTCTTCCGCCAGATCCTAGGCTTGCTCAAGATCATCAGACCGATGGTCCTTGAGTGCCATATAATTTCCATCCCAAGACAACCAAACTCCCTTTTTTTGTGGAGTATTTTCCAACAAAAAAAAAAGAGTTGACTATCAAGGTGATTTTTGTGCCCTCGTGGCAGGTCCATTTGCCCCCTCGACTTTGGTCACAGACCAGGCGCGAGAAAAAGGTGCCAAACAGTGCCCGAGGATTAATTGTCCAAAAGAATTGTTGAGATCATCTCGAAACAAAACGAAATTAGGACTTTTTTTTTCTCTTTTCTTTTTCATACGGCCAGACATCGTTTCTTGGAAACCAAAACAAGATGTCGAACCGCATGGGGTCGCAGCATCGAACCCGGATTGGGGGGAGGGGTTGCACGCATACGCGCGACCAGGACCGAAGAGCTCACATGAACGGGCAAGGCCATGACAGCCCGCGGGCAAGGACACATACAGAACCAGTCTGTAGTGTCTCTTAACCGTGGACATAGAAAAAGTCAGGCCCGCACCGTCCAGAGCACCTTGTGCCGGCTGGCGCGCACGTGTAGCAACAAGTACACTCGAGACAAAAAGAAAAAGAGGGCTGGCTTCTACAACCGCTTTTTGCGGGAGATGTCGCCCCCTCCTTTGCTCGGAAATGAATGAACGGTCACTTCAGTTCTCCCTCGTGACCTTGACGTGTCTTTCCTTGTTTGTGTTTTGGACCAGAATCATCTTCTCTTGGGGGGGGGGTCGTTTTCTGTGAGCGATGAGGGTCCGTGATCCTCATTCCCAACCCCCCTCAAGCAAGGCACACTCTCGTCATCCAGATAGCCCACTTAGTGGCGCACGACGATGCCGTTCCGGCGGGTCGTGCTCTCGTACTCGCCATCGCTGCTCGAGCAGTCGCTAGAGCTGTCACCATAGCCGCAGCGGGAGCCGCCGCAGTCCAGGCGCACCCGCTCGCCCTTGCGCGTGATGCCGTAGCGCTCGCACGTGCAGTTGGAGCAGTCGGAGCTGGGGGTGCTGTAGCCGGACAGGCTGGAGTTGGGGCTGGAGCTGTCGGAGCGGTACGACAGCGACGAGCCGTTGGAGCTGACGGGCGAGTCCGAGATGTCGCCAAAGTCGGTGGTGATGTACTCGGCGTAGTCGTCTCCCAGGCCGGCGGAGCCGAAGCGCTCGGCCAGCTCGTCGATGGAGTCCTCGGTGTAGTCGTTCAGGATGTGCTTGGTCGCGTGTGGCGACATGGGCTTGGGCGCCTTGATCTGAGAGGTGGACAGGGGGCGTCCCTTGGGGATGTCGACGGTCAGGGAGGACCGCGAGTGGCGCGACGACGACGACGACGACTTCTCCTTGCTGGACGACGAGTGGTGGCGGGAGGATGACGAGGACGAGTGGTGCTTGGAGGAGCTGCTGGAGTGCTTGGATGAGGAGTGGTGGGAAGACGAGGATGACTTGGAGGACGACTTGGGGACGTCGAGGATGTTGAGCTCACGGCCAGTGGTGGGTTCCGTGGTGGAGGCCTCGCTGGGGTTGTGCGAGACGTGGTATCCATCAATGATGTAGTAGTACCAGTACCGCTGGCCGGGCTCCAGGGTGGAGGTCTGGAAGCGGAAAGTGCCTCTCCAGGTACCCTTGGAGGAGCTCTTGTCCTTGGAGAGGGGAAGCTGGCCGACGTAGTTGTCCCAAGATCCGAGCAAGTGGACGGTCTTGACGCCAGAAGAGACACGGAGGGAGAAAGAGAGCTGAGTAGCCGACATTGTGACTTATTACTGAGGTTGAAAAACCGGGTGGGGATAGGAAAAAAAAATTAAAAATGCTGCTGTGTTGAAGAGGAACAAAAAAAGAGTTGAAGTTCCGAATTCGTCTCTCGTTTGAGACAGCTCAGATGTCGCTTCGAGCAAGAAAAATCAAGAAGTTGTTTTATTAGCAAGTTTGGTCGTAGTCTTCAAGACTGGGTATTGGGTATTAGATTGTGGGTGTTGACCGGCAACTGAGGCGTATGGTGAAAACTGAAGGGTGAAGAAGAAAAAAAAAGGGGGGGGGGGATATGATTTTTGGTAGTTTTTTGGGTATTATGGTTTGTTTGGAAAATTAACGTTGATCAATAGAGCACAGCTCTATGACTTGGAATGAAGTGAATTAAGGGGGGGGGAAAAGAAGAAAACGACACAAAAAACAACAACTGATCTTTGAAGGTTGGAGGCTTGCTGAAGAAAGAAGAGAGGAAGAAGGACGAAAAAGACGGGAGAGGGCCAGCCATAATATATTAAGCGCGGCCAGATATCACGGCCCTGTGTGGTGGTGACCCATAGTAGTAGACTTACAAACAACTACTACCACGGCAGCGGGGATCAGGTCGAGGTGACGTGAGGGAGGCGAGGACCGTCCGGTTCCCCCCCCCCTCTCCCCTGTCGTCATCCCCGTACCTGCGGTGCAAAAAGCAATCAATCACGATCCATGACGGGGCCAATGTGCGATGTGCGCCCTCGCATGCATAAGGCAGCACCAACAGGAGAAGGGCCCCCCGAGCTAGCACGACGCGGGCAAAAAGATGCACGATGGATCTCTCTGTCCGTGGGCACATGGGCTGATTCGGTGACGAGGCCAATGGGAGGACAGACATGCAAGGTCCAGGCTGCGTATGGCCGGCCGCGGTGGAGAGCGGGAATCAATATCACATCGCCGTGATGGGGCGCGAGCAGGCATCAGGATGGAACCGGATGACCTCTGTGTGTGTGTGTCTCTCCTTCTCTCTCTCTTGCATGGTGCATTCTTGCAGTGCAACCTTGGAACCCGTGTGGTGTACAACCAACCCTGCGAGGTGGTCAGCACGTACATACTGTTGGCAGGGGGGGGAAGGGGGGTCAGGAAAGGCAGCCAGTGTTACTTCTCGTCCGCGTCAATGGCACTACTGCAGGTCGGGCGGTTAAGCAGGTAAGTGGTCGGCCGTGATAAGGTAGCTTGAGTAGCTTTGGTAGCTCTCGAGGTGGAGGGGAACTCGGAAGGCTGGGGGAGGAGGGGGAGAGGGAGGGAGAGGGAGAGAGGCGGGAAGAGGGAAAGAGGGGAACAGGACGAGCTCGAGCTCTAAGTGGACGGCTCTGCTAGTGATGATAACCTTGGTCGGCGTCTAGATCCCTGCGCCCATTGGCCAATGACGGCACACAGCACCTAAACTCCCTGGCCCGCCACCACTAGTTCCACTAAACCCCGCCAACGTCCCTCCCTCCTTCCCGCCAATCAGGCTCAACACCATACTTTCTTCCCTTCCTCTCCTTGTTTTTTTTTTTCTACTTTCCCCTCCTTTTTTGTCTTTGGACAACCTTGACCTTGACGAGGGGAAGGGGGAAGGGGGAAGGGGGAAGGGAAAAAAAATTCGGCACACATCTTCTTGTGGATTCTCTCTGGCGTCTAAATCAAATCGTCCAATCACGGCAGTGTGCCATCCGTATCCACAGAAGACATGGCTCTTCTTGGCCATGAGAGAGGGGCATGCTGGGCCGGGCCTTTCGGTCTATCGACTTTCATGGTCAGCTTTTCAATCCCACTGCATATGGAAACCCATCACGGGACAGCAAGGGTGGTGGTTGGGGTTGTTGGTTATTGGTTCTTGTCCTCCTCCTTGAGCCTGCCCACTCACTACTCACGATATACATTGGGCACGATGCACAAAACGACGGGAGGTTGGGGATGATGGCCCGTTTTCTGGCTGGATACTTTCGAGTCAAGAGGCGCTGTGCCAGACTGCCGCCAGCTCATCATCATCATCATCTTCTTCTTCTGCTTCTTCTTCGTTACCATGACTGACCACAGCATTTCTTGTCTCAGTCAAAACATTATCTGCTTAGGCCAAAGCTGCGATACCCACCACTCCGTCCTGGTTGAACCTTTTTTTTTTTCCCCTCCCCTCCCCTCGACGATCTACCACGAGGCACCGGGCCCTACCACCAGGGACCAGGGTGTCGGACACGCATGTCTCTAGCTTTATGCAGGTTCTGGCTCTGCAATCACAATGCAGCCCGCGGCCCCTCCATGCATGCGGGCGAGCAGCCTGCAGCTCCCACCAATGCAAGCTGTTCGACTATAGTCTCTGCCGAACTTCCCATGAGGGCAAAGGCCAGGCGCATGCGGGATACACCCCGATGTCTACAAAGCCGACAATCGCTCGAATCAATGAGCAGGATCTCAATCTTGCCCAGCGACCTGCTGACGACGATCTGGCTCGGACGACGCATCCCAAAGATTTTTAGCGTGGAAAAAATATCGATAGGGGAACTGACCGAGTGGCTGACCGACCGACCTGTTCATTACAATATACACCGCGCTTTGCAGCAGGAAGACGATGACGATCAGTTGAACTCAGTCCTGGCAGCTGGATACTTCGATATGGATGCACAGGCCGCCCAACTCTGTCTGCCGACCCCTCTTTTAAAATCCAAAAATAGAACTCGGCCTTGCGGAGAACTGTGGTCCACCAAGCGTAAACCATGTACACTCTGTACTATGGGACTAATGGCACAGATCGCAAGAGCGGAGACAAGAGACCCAGGCCCGCAGTTGTGCACAACAGACGCATCTGGAAGGAAACTGGGCGGCACGGCGCATATGTCCCATGCCCCGCTGTTCTGAAAGTTTAAGGCTCATAAAGGGGAGGGGGGGGGGGATCAGGTCAGGTCAGTCTCCCAGCTCGCCATAGGCAGCCACTGCCAAGACGAGTTCTGGCGGCACATACAGAAGAATCAAGTGAGATTTTTCCTCGACTTGCCGCGTCTAAAGCCCTTGCTTGGGCTCCAGATGTGAGCCGCCACAGTCTTGAATAAAGAGCATGTGGGGCCCTCGCTATTCTGCGTCCCTGGTTAGGCGAAGCCATCGCTATGACCCCTGAAGGGGGAGAGAGAGCCCTGCAGCTGTCTCTCCGAGCAACGGGGCCCCGGTTAAGGAAAAAGGGAAAACACACGAGGGAAGACATCCGAACTGCCGGATAATCTACATAGTACTTGTTCTGTTCGAACTAAGCTCATCCTGCTGCTGCTGCCGCCGCCTCCTCCCTCAGTGAAGGCCAGAATCGCAGCCTTCAGAGTCCAACCCACAAGCTTGCTTTCTTTGCTCCAGTGGTCATCTTGGCAGGGCTTATTCTCAGTCAGACTGGCGTGCCACTTTCCTCCTGGTGAGGCATTACCCTCGTGATGGTTGCCTCGACTCATCCCTCCTCCGTCTCCTTCCTACTCAGTCAGTGCGTACACCATCCCACGTTTCGGTGAGACCCCACCTCGGACTCCTCAATCCTTGAGGCTATATTGCTTGCATGCACATTTGATCCATTAGCTCCGGCGGGTATGTCAGTGACAAAGTTCTCGTCACACGCGATGAGCATCTCCACTCTCTGAAGGAGTGATAGAGCAGGCCTTGATGAGCGTCTGTGTGTTGCTTCCATCTCCCAAAGGCTTCGCGCTTCCTGGGGACCGTTTCCCCCCCCCCCCCTTCTTCCTTCAAGTTCCTCGACGCGGGTCAGTCTTAGCGACAGCCGCGTATGCGCTGCATTTCGTCATCCAAGTGTCCTCTGGTTCCATTGCACCAAATCCATGCCGCGTGACCACCTACCTATTGGCAGTAATGCATGTGGTTGTGTGGGGTCTGATTGGCCGTCTGGTCTACGACCCATTCATCCCGGAGAAGGCCCTTCCCCGTCATCAGTGTTCTGTTGATCCCCCTCCTCCTCCTCCTCCTCCTCCTCCTCCTCCTCCTCCTCCTCCTTCTTCTTCTTCTGCTGTGTGTCTGTTGATCCCCCGTCTTCTACTATTTTTCCGAGCATGGCGGCAGTTTGTCTGACATGAGGAGAAACCCTGCACAAGCGCTGAAAAGACATTTCTTTTTGGAGGTCTCCGGCGCTGGGAAGCGGGCAAGTCGCCCGCCATGTCGTTGACATTACCCCCCCCCCCTTTCCCCATCAATCAAGGCGATATGAGAAATGGCTCCTGACGTGGAGTTACACGCATGACGAGGACTGTGCTACATTACCACAGGCTAAAACCTCCCATCATAGGCTCGGCTAGCCGGTCGGGGAGGAGATAAACACGCAGCTCCAACAAGCGTGGCGTGGCGTGGCTCGTTGCTCTTATCTCGAGAGAAAGGTAGAGCTGCTCATTTGGTGTGTCCAGCCTTTATATAAAGCCTCACACAATAACAAGTTTCTTTTGACCGCTGACGAGTGCGCCCAGGCTACTGAAGGCGGCCAACGCCGATGCCTGAGGACCTCATCTCGGCCCCCTCCGTCTTGCTAGCTATCATACCGGCACTTTCAGGGGGCTGGAGAGGCGGGGGGCTGGCTCGCCCGCTCGCTCGTCATAAAGCATGGCAGCCCAGGCCAAGGAGGAGAAAAAGAGAGAGAGAGAGAGAGAGAGAGAGAGAGAGAGAGAGACCAGCAAAGCCTCCTTTTGAAGGGGCGTGCTAGATCTGGTGAGACCTGATCGATCCAGCCATGCGTAAAGGATGCCTAAGAGGACTACATTCGTATTGGCGTCGGTAGTACCGATGATGCTGTCCTGCGCAAATCGCCAGGTGCTCCGTGCGAGGCGCGACAACACAGCCCAAATAGTCATCGAGGTCGTTCAAAGACGGGGGGGGGGGACGTTTAGTTCCGCTTCACTTTGTCTTCCCCTTTTCTGGGGCCCCAGTCTCGACCGCCGGCACCTTATCGCCCAGCTGGGTTTGTGGGTCTGATACAATTTGATGACCTCGGCCTCAACAACGTCTTTGTTTCTGGGTTGGACTATAAGACTTACTTGGCGGCCGCTTCCAACTTAAAGATTGTGGGCGAGAAGAAAAGTAATAACTCGGAGAATTGAAGCGAGAGAGGTCTTACCAGCTTGTCAGATCCCACATGTGTGTTTGTGTGTGTGTTTTTGCACAACTGTGAGAAGATAAATCTCCTAGATCACTCCGAATAAATCAACACAAAGAAAGACACACCCAAAAAGCCAACAATTGAAGGAAGATCACCCTAGAGAGAAAGAGAGTGTGTGTGGAGGAAGAGCGAGAAGAGGTTTTGTGTGTGTGTGTGTGTGTGGTGTGAGAGAGAGAGGAAGAGAGGGAGAAAAGGAGAAGAGGAAGAGACGACCGGAGATTCGAATACACTGGCCATAAACAAGCCTTAGTCCTCCTCCTTCTTCCCAAGACATATTTAATATCCGCCGCTGTTATCATGACGGTCACACTGCTCCCCGACACCGATCCTCTCCTCCTCTCCGTCGTGCAGTTCGTCCAGCAGTACATGTCCCGCAACGACGCCTCGCACAACTTCGAACACATCCAGCGCGTCGTCGGGCTCTCCAAGCACATCTACACCAACTCGACCGACGCCCTCCGCCAGACCCTGGACATCACAGTCATCACGCTCTCGGCCTTCCTCCACGACGTGGGCGACCGCAAGTACCTCCGAGAGGGCGAGGACCCCGGCACCATGGTCTACAGCCTCCTGCGGAACCTCGGCGCCCCGGAGGACCTGTCGCTGCGCGTGCAGGCCATCTGCCTCGGCGTGAGCTACTCGGCGGAGATGCGGGACCCGGCCCGCGTGCAGCAGCTGATCCGGCTGTACCCGGAGCTCGCCGTCGTGCAGGACGCCGACAGGCTGGACTCGATCGGCGCCATCGGGATCGGCCGGACCTTCACCTTCGGCGGGGCGCGGACGGACTCCACGAGCATGGAGGACGCCATGGACCAGATCGAGACGAGACTCCTGCGCGTGGGCGAGATGATGAAGACGGACGTCGGCCGGAGGCTGGCCAAGGAGAGGAGCAGGAAGCTGCTCGTGTTCAGGGACTGGTACAGGGACGAGGAGGCTCTTGTTGGCATCACTGGGGGCTGCTACTACTGAGGATGGAGATTGATGGATGATTTGATGAATGGTTTGGTTTCCCCCTTTCTTCTCACAGCATCAGCGTCTTTTTTGGGGGGGGGGTAGGGGGAGTGGAGGAGGGCGGTTTGGTTCTACAAGGTTGGAAATTGTTTTGCGTTTGGCGCAGGAGTTCTTGTGTGGTGTGTGTGTGTGTGTGTGAAGGAAAGCATGTATCGATAGGCTTCTTGTCCGGGCTTTGGCGCTCGCCTTTTTGCTGGCCTTTTTGTCTCTTACATGTATGCATGTATGTATGTACATTAGCATGTGTTGTGTTGCTCTATCATCTGAGGGTTGAGCAGAGGAGGATCATGCGGGTGACGGCAATTATGCATCTGTTCATAATATTTCAGACGAATTTATGACATCCACACTATCCACATGCAGTGGATAGATTCACAACATGCTCTGACCACAACATATTACCACCGTTGTCCGTTCAACACGATAGCCTGCTGCTCAGGACCCATGGGGAACCCCCCCCCCCTTCACAACCATCTATGACCATCAATAACCCTGAAACTCCAATCATTACGTCTTGCCTTCCCTGAACACGGACAACCGGATCATCATTACTATCATCCCTGCCTATCTCCAAAGCGAAACAATTAAGCTTAAACCTCGCCGCCCCCGGTCTAGCCCCTATCATGACCCCGTCCTTGAATATATCAGAACAAAGAAAAGAAGAAAAGGAAGAGGAAGAAAAAAAAAGACGGTACAGGGATCAAGACGCGGGCCGCCGCCGCAACGTCCCCTCGAGCCTTTTGCCCGGTTGCGGTCATGCACCCTCCGCCTCCCAGCCATGCACTGGAATGTTACTATCCCGGAGACGGCACTTGACGGCGTAGGTTACTCCGCACGCCAGACCTGGAGTCGCTGAAGTCGAACGGTGATACAGGGCAGGGCAACATTCTCTATGCGAGGGGCAAAAGGCTCGTATTGCAAATGCGCTGAAGAGAAGAGAAAAGAGAAAAAGCCACGAGGCCGAACTATCTGAGGCTATCAACAGGTCTGGCTGTTGGCTGGCTAACGGGGCCGTGCGCCCAGGGCCAGTGACTCACTGGCCCTCGCACATTCTCTCTGTGCCTGCCTCCCCTTCTCCTTTTTTTTCTTCTTTCTTTTTCCTTTCTTTCCTTTCTTCCTCGGTTTGCCCTCTCTTTGGCCGAGAGGGCGACTAAGGCCGTTGTACACCGGTCTCGAGTGCGAGATGGCCACCCTTGGGCGTAGTTCTACCTGCTTGCTTCGGGTCTCTCGGAGAGTCGGTACATATAGAGTGTCACACAGGGTTGAGTGTAAAGGGGGCTAAATAGAACCCGCAGCTACGGTTGAGTGCATACAATTGCTGCAGAATGTGGTGAGACGTTTGAAAATGTGTCTCGTCAACGAAACGCCGAAATCTAAGGTCCCAGGACTAAACTCATAGTTCGGGCCAAGAACAGCTGTCTCAGGATGGAAACCAATGTTCTCCGAGATCATCTTGAGCGCTCAAGGTGCGAGACAAGTTGCATAACAAACGCTCACGCAAGACACTTTGCAGCCACGCGTGCGACTGGCGTCCGATACCTTGTCTTGTCTGCTGTGTCCGTTGTAAACAGATAATGCACACTCTCGCTTGATGTCTTGTCTCAGAAGATATTCGGTGTCCTGAGCTCTGGACTTGTTTGTACCACGGCACGACAGAGACCGAGGACACAAAATTACATCTCCTTTGGCTGGCGAGACAATAGCTGTGAGCATGATATGCACCTCGTGTGAGAGTGAAGCTCAAGCATTTTCATTACTTGATCAGCCAGAAAGTGAGGATCACTTGTGTGAGGTCGCGTTGCGTTCACAATTGTCCGTCCCAATAGATGAAATGTCATGAGAACGATCAAACGATGGGGCCGACATAGCAATGCCCCCTCCCCCCCACCAAAAAAAAAAAGCTGACTGATCATTTTCATTCAGATTCCAATAATTTATGTCTCTATATGAAGCACAATATATCATTCTTTTTAATTCTCCCTCCACATTACGCTTGACTGCCTATTAATGTGCCTCGGCAAAGTCATATCTCTAACTCATTCTAATAGCTCACTTCGAAAGACCGTTCATCTACCTATCCACCACCAAATTACCCAGTCTCCTTTCCTTCAACCACTTCTTCTCCAATCTTTTCTTTCTCGAAGATCCCTTTTAAAGAGCCCGCTCACAGCAGGGCAGCGACGATGAAACCGATCAGACCCAGCCCGGCACCGGCGTGATTCGCAACAGCACCAGCCGTGGCGTAGGCGGGCGTCGTGCCGGCAGCAGCGGCAGCAGACGTGGTACCCTCGGCGCTGGCAGCGGAAGTAGCCGCGGCAGCCTCGGCCGTGGTTACGGCGGCGGCAGTGTAGGTGGTGGCCTCCTCCGTGACGACGGATTCGCTGCTGCCCTCGGTGACGGTCTCCTCGGTGGCAGCCTTGGTCACCGTGGTCTGGGTGGGTGTCGTCGCGCCTGACTGGTAAGACGTGGTGATTGTGCAGGGGCAATTGGTGATGGTCAGGGTTTCCTGTTTGTTCCCGGTCAGTCTGTTGTGTCCAATATTTGATGGAAGGTGTAATTGATGGAAGGTGTCCCTTGGTGAAGCCGGAATTTTTTTTTGAGACTTACATCATAGCCAGTGGCAGTGTAGTAGACACCCTCGTAGGTGATGACGGTGGGGCTAGGGCAGACGGTGATGAACTCGTTGACAACCTCAGTGGTCCAGATCCAGGCTGTGAAACTTGTGTGTGAGTTACGATGCTCTTTCTCTCTCTATGTGTGTGACAGAGGTATGGGCGAGGAGGAAAGAGATGTCCTTCCCCAAAGGGGACGGAAGCATCAGTAAGTAGTATATAGACTTACTGCTGTTGGTAACGGGCGTCACAGGGGTGCTCCAGCTGGTAGTAGTCTTTGAAGACTTGCTGCTCGAAGGTATAGTGCTAATAGTAGAGGTAGAGTTGAGAAGTTGTCGGCGGGCAGGGACCTGTGCCGAAGCCAAACCGGCCAAGGCGGCGATCGCAAGTGTGAACTTCATTGTGTTCAAGTTGGGTTGCTGTGTAGAGTCTTTTTGTTTTATATTGTTCTCTTTCTTCCTTCCTTTTCTTCTTCTTTCCTCTTTTGTTCCTTTTTTTTTTCTTCCCCTGTGAACGAGTGAATTAAACTGTTTACAAGACTCAACGAGAGGAATGTTGAAAGACACGGTAGCTGGGAGAAATATGATCATTCTAGAGATGTCTTGGAGGGCTGTCAGTCTCTTTATAGGCAATTACTAAGTGGGTTTACTAGTACTCCGTTTGCAGAAAACCCGTCTAGGAGGCAAATACAAGGTGTAGGCGACAGGAAGGAGTGACGGTGAGAGTATACGGAGGTTGTGGCCGGATGTAGATGCAGCGAGAGCGGAGCTATCTCGTACGAAGACGGATAATAGTATCAAAATCTCTCAGCAGGCCTCAGTAAGTTGCCTAATCCGGAATCCCACAACCTCTACGCCAAGACTAGGCGTGAGATCACACTTGGCCAAGTGACTAGTATGTATTCAAGCACAACTAGAAGGCTTCTTGATGAGTTTTGATCAGCCGAGATTCGAAATGCAGCATTCGACGAGGTGGGGGGGGGGGGGTTTGGTATTTTTAATCTCCCCCCCCCCTGACTTTAAACCATGCAGGTGGACATCTCACAGTAATCATATTCAGGCTCGAGCATTAATGGTCGCAAATATTCATTGTCCAAAGTGAATCGAGCCGCTCTGATGTTTGTGTTACGATTCTACGTGGAATGAATCCTTATCTTGAAATCCACCCGACAAAGCTCACGTACTTAGTATGCACCCTTAATCCAATGATTCTATGCTCACTATATGGAACTAACTCTTTTTTTGTGTTTTATTTTGTGAGTTCTCTCTAGGGTAGTAATGCGGTGGTGTCTCGTAAGGGTCTCCCGCTCTTAGACACCACTTCCATCCCGCCGCCCGCATTCCAGTCGACCACCTATTCCCAGCTGCCAGTGGGGGATTAACAAATCCCTTGAGGGTTACTCCAGGCGGCAGCACATGTACTGATCCAGGAACCCGTGCACACCGTGTTACCAAGAATAGAACATGATCGTGCGGACTTGCTTCTGTCACTTAGCCAGAAACAACGACAGAACGAGTCACCAGTTGATAGTGAAAGCACGCCAAGATGGCTAAGGTTCTAGAAAAAAAATTCAGAAACTTAAGGTCAAATGGCACGTTTCACCGTTTCCAGCCAAAGTGCGTTTTTGGAAACATCTGGCTGGCTTCTCAGTGGCCATGAGTGATGAAAGCGTCAACAGCATAGCCTTGCATCCCGCTATAGCTCAGCCACAGTCTATGTTAGCTTATCACTACAGAGGATGTAGTAGTGAGAATGAGTGGTGAAAATTCTTGGTGGAAATTTTGAATGGATAAGAAATGCTCTCCCTGGTGTCTTTGACTCAAGCCTTTGCTCTGTCTGGCCTATTTACTATTTCTTCTTCCAAGTGGCATCATCCTAGGAACACTATCCTGGCCTCATGACTGCAAAGAAGTAATGTGGGCACACATGCCAAAGGTAGGTGACAGGTAGGCTTGGACCACCGGACACAAGGATATTGTGATTTTATGGGTACTACACCCATGGATACTAAGTAGCTTTTCTCAATATCATAAACATTGTGATATTGCTTGATGAGACTCTAGAATTCGAAGACTTTCTCTCTTCAACCACCTGGGCATTCTCCAATCTTGAGAAGCTATTTGTCGAAAAGACTGTATATGATTCTTTCCAGCTAAATATGTTCTCTCTTCCAAATTCTGTGGCTGACCAAACATACAATATCCTTGATCGAGCAGAGTGCTTCTTGTGCCTTTCAAGGGAGCTTGAGTAAGATTTAAGTATTTTACTTATTCAGCCTTCAGGAGCCCCCAGGCCAGTTTATTGGCTTCATTATGCTCAAGTCTCCTAATACGGCAACAGTGGCTCTGACTAATTGTAAATTCCCTTGTGCGGCTGGGAAGATATGAAAAGAAGGCGTTAAACATAATTTTAACCGGTACTTTGTCATCAAATACATACCTTGCTAAGGGATAGGGACAATCCATTGTGAGAAATAGACAAAGCCCGGCACCTACGCATCTCGGCTGTGCCTTGCCCAAACGGGGAGTGAATACAAATACAAAAGGACATCAGATCATCAAAGGAAAACAACAGGGTTCTAATCCACCAGACTGTGTCGGATGCGAAAGTTTCCCACGACCTCGTCTTAAACCCACCATGCATGAAGAAAATTAGCTACCAAGTATGGTTGCAATCGATCACTCAAAACTCCCCATCGACTTGAGCGCACACAGAGATGAGACCTTTACGAATCACTTTGGCCCTTTTGGTAACCCCAGCAGACGCTCTCGTCTGGGAAGATGGAACCGGAAGACTACCTGCCATGGGGTGGAACTCATGGAACACCTATGAATGCAACATCAGCGCTACACTTTTCCTCGATCAAGCCCAGGCCATGATCGACCATGGATTCCTGGTAGGAGAGAACTTCCGTGGACCCCTCATGACTTGTCGGGCTCAACAGTCACTGACCTGAACATCAGGACATTGGTTACAATTACGTGAACCTCGATGATTGCTGGTCCCTCATCACCGGGCGCGACAAAGTGACCAAACAGCTGGTCCCAGATCTTGACAAGTTCCCAGATGGCATTTCAGGCTTGGCAGATCAGATACATGACATGGGCTTCAGGATCGGGATCTACAGCAGCGCAGGAACGGAGACCTGCGCAGGATACCCTGCCAGCATCGGGTACGAGAGCATCGATGCAGCATCTTGGGCGGCCTGGGGCATTGATTGTGAGTTATTGCTTTGGACGAGGGCCGTTTTTTCATGCGCCTTGAAGAAGAGCATCAAAGTTGCTGACTCGATATGGATCCAAGACCTCAAGTACGATAACTGCAATGTACCGTCAGACTGGATAGATGAGTGTCAAGCCTGTGTCGCCAGCATAGCTTACCCCCAGCTCTACGGCAACGGAACGTGTCCTTCTGAAGACAATATTTGTCCCTCCGGCTATAACTATACGGCGTCCAACTCGGCCGAGAGATACCGGGTCATGCGCGACGCCCTCGCAGCCCAAAATCGTACGATCCAATACAGTATTTGTGTATGGGGCTACGAAGGTGTTGAAGAGTGGGGAAATCAGACAGGTAACTCTTGGAGGATCAGTACCGATATCGAAGGTCAGTCAGCTGTATTGTTTGTCCCTTTTCCTTGCTACCTGTTTAAGGGGGGATGGATTGTGGAAATTCATTGGAGAAAACAAGCACTAATTACCAACAACCGACAAGCGAGATGGTCCTATATCACTTCCATCCTCAATATGAACACCTTCCAGATGGACCGAGTTAATTTCTGGGGCCACAACGACGCAGATATGCTTGAGGTTGGTAACCGCGGCCTCAGCTACGAAGAGGCTCGCTCGCACTTTGCGTTCTGGGCTGCCATGAAGAGCCCTCTGATCATGAGCGCCGACCTCACGACCATTTCCAAGGAATACATCGACGTGCTGAGGAATGAGTACCTGATCGGCTTCAATCAAGACGACGTATATGGCGCCGCTGCAAAGCCATACAAATGGGGGTATCTGCCGGATTACACTTGGAACGAGACATACCCAGCACAGTACTGGGCTGGCGAGAGCAAACAAGGCACATTTGTCCTGATGCTCAACACGCTCGACGTCACCAAGGACATGACGGTCGACTTCAGCGAGGTGCCGTACCTCGAGGCCAACGGAACCTATCATATCCTCGATGCTTGGTCGGGGGATTGTCTCGGTTCATTTACCAACAGCGCCACGGTATCTGTTGCCTCACATGACACAGCCGTGTTGGTGTTTCAATACTGTGGCAAACTATTACTATAGCGCTGGGATTGTCCGTCTAGAGTGCTGAGGGGCATGGCTGATTGAGGATCTGATTTGTGTGTATACTCATGTTTTGAAATATTTCAGCTGAGTTTATCTTGTCACAAAATATCGGAACATAGAATGACCCAAGATTGCCCTTTCTTTTTCCTGTAAATAAGTACAACCCGGTGCAGGTATTACGGAAAGCATGGAAGTGTACAACATAATCATGGGAGATGATTTCACAGCATGAGTCAATTCCAAATGCTGTCTAGTGTGTAGAAGTGAATCAATACCAATCCATGTCTTTATTCAAGACCAAGTCACCCATCCAACGCACGTCTACAAAGACCATTCGATAGAACATAACTCTCCTGCCCCCACAGCCATTCCATCCGAGACACATCAATCGGCCATGACACTGCGGCCACCATCGGCAGTGACACGGGCACGGATGCGAACTTTGAGCATTCCATTGCCAAGCTTTTTCGCCTTGCCACCGCTCTGGACATCGAGGACAGCACTGGGGGCAAAAAGGAGTGCCTCTCCGACACCAAGCTCGACGATCTGACCGATGAGGTCCACCTCAGCCTCCTTGTCGCTGTTGCTGCCGCTACTGCCACCACTCTTGGCCTTGCCCGTGGTCAACTTCAACTTCCTGAGGGCTGGCGTCAGCCCGCCAATGCCCACGCCGCCGCCATCCTCGTCCTCCCACTCCTCGTCGCTGCCAGTGCCGCTGGCACCACCGCAGCCCTTCTGTAGCAGCTTGGATGCCCTGCCCACGCCAGCCAAGTGCTTCTGCAGCGCCTGCAGCCACTCGGGGCTCGTGAAGCGGTGCACCACCGTCACAGAGCACAGATCCAAGAGCTTAGGGCTGACGGTGGGCTCCTGGGTAGAGATGATGACCCGCGCACCCAGGTGGCGCTGCAACCGGATCGTCGAGAGCAGCTGTTCGGTCAGGACGCTGGCCTCTCCGCTGTCGTCCATGTACTTGTGCGCCTCGTCCAGGGCGATGACGCGGCCGACGGCGGCGGCGTCCTGCTCGAGGAACAGCGAGAGGCATATGTTGAAGAGCTGGCAGGCGCTCTCTGGGTCGACGGTGGGGCAGGACAGGTCGACGATTGTGAGTTGGCCTGGGCTGGAGGCCCAGCTGACGCCGGCGGTGGGGACCATAGTTCCCGGGACCCTGCCCTTCTTTTTCTGTTGCTTCCGAGCCATGAATGACTCGAGGGTATCGAGGCGCTGCTCGAGGGGGCCTCGCTGGCCGTCCGTCAGGTCAGCATTGTCGATCATGGAGCGGAAGTCTTTGTAGCTGAACTTCACGCCCGTGGCCTGCTGCTGGAGGCGAAGGTCCCTCAGGATACGCTTGACCACTTGAATGTAGAGGGGCACCGCGCTGCCCGCCTTGACGGCCATCATCTCCATCATCCGCTTCGTGTTCAGATCCTTCTCGTCAATGCGCAGCTCCTCGACGGTTACGTTGGGGAGGCGAGCGTATGTAGCCCTGATGGTGGCGATGTTGGTTGGCGCGCAGAGCACGCGAACCTTGATCTCGGGGCGGTCGGATAAGAAGGCTGCCTCGCAGGGGCTGCCACCGTCGTCGCCAAAAAAGCTATCGTAGTGAAACACGATGCCAGTGAGCGGGTGCGGCAGCTCGCTGGCTTCAGAAGGGAGAAGGCAGTTCTCCAGGAGACAGGAAAGCGTGTGGCTCTTGCCACTGCCTTGGCTTCCACAGATGAAGATGCTGGAGGGAGCAGCACTGTTTGAAGCATTTTGTGTCAGTGATGATCCTCTTCTCATGAAGTGTAACTGCTGCTCAAGAAGAGCTGTTATTACAACCTCCAAAAGATGGAGCAGGAGGAATCGATCATACACTCACACGTTGAAATGAATGATTTCTTCTTTGGACTGGGCATCGCCGATGCCAGCAAGGAGACCGAACTGAGGGAACACGGTATCGTTGGCCTGAGCGAAGTTGGAGCCGCTGACACGGGCAGCCTCCGTCAGGATCGGGGCGCTCTTGATCTCATTGATGTCGTCCTGCTGGCGGTCGCGCGGCTGGAGCAGGCTTCTCCATTGATTGGAAGACATGCCATTGGCAATGATGCTTAATGGGACAGACATCATGACGATATGTTGAGTAATTGGGGATGGATGGACAACAGAAAAGAGAGAGCTGGATGGAGAGAGACTGATACAGTTGTTGGCAGCAGTCTGAGCAATGGAGTTGAGAGTAATCAAGGATTTCTGTTGATGTACTGACCAGTGGGACTTTCTTTTAAAAAGTAAACAGAAGTGAAGTATGCGTTGGTGCCTGGCAGGGTTTGGGGCTTCTGGGGCTGCAGGACGCAGCCAGATGTGAATGAAGTGCACTGTCTATTGGGGGGGGGGGGGGGGAAAAAAAAAAAAAGGCCGGGGGTAATCAACAAAAAACCGCGTTTTTGGGGTTTTTCCCCTTTGGGTGTTTTTTAGGGTGATTTT
>JACWRQ010000237.1:41480-53978 GCA_014849955.1 Cryphonectria carpinicola | reverse complement strand
CCTCTCTCTTTCCTTCTCTCCGGTTCTCTCCCTCCCCCAACCCCACTTTGCCGTAGACTTCACCCCCGGCTCCCTCAAATCCTCCCCCCCCCCCCCCCCCGAGAGCTTAAGCTCTCCCCGCAGCCAACGACGACACCGCTGCCACAGCCTTGCTCAGACCCAACCAACACTTGACCCATTTCCCTTTTCTTTGGTTTTTTTTGTTTTTTTTTTTTGATTTCTTCCTTTATCTTTCTTCTTTTTCGCCTAGCCTCAGCTATATGCGAGGCTACGTAGTATGAACAGCCCGATATTACCGTCGCTGATCCGCCTTACCTGAATAAGATCATTCGAGAAACTAGCCCAATGCATCAACCCGTCTGTACCACCACTTGCTGATAGGGGAGGGAGGTTGCCCTCCCCCGCCCAGCCTCTTTTTTCGTTGCATAATGTGGCACCAGAGAAGGGGGGGGGAGGGGGGGGCCAGATATGCCGGCCGACCTCTCTCTCTCCTACCAACATCTATCCGATGTTTGTGGCTTGAACTTCTGACCACGCTGGCAAGGTAGCTTCGTGCTGCCCATGTTGCTTCGTGTAGAATACTACGTCGTGTATGTATAGTGAGGTTATGACCATCCCGTACCTCGCCACCCCCCCCCCCAAAAGGCCGCGTTAATAGGCCGACGACACCTCTCGAGCCGAATCAGATGGATAAACAACCCACCCTGTTCTGTTGATGTCTCATACTAAAGGTCCTAGAGTATTATTATTCACTTAGGCTCACCCTCGCGTGCCTCGTCAAAAGGAAAGAAGAGTGTGTGTGTGTCTGTGCACACGGGCTCCCGACGCCTCCCTTTCCCGCGCGCACCCTTTTCTTTCGCCCTGCATCACAGTTCCACCAGTAGCAGCTTAACACATCAGGGTCGCAGAAGGGCGTCGTAAGTCTTTGCTTTACCCTTTTCTCTCCTCGCTTCTTCCCAACAGACGACCTCAGCTGAGCTTTTTTTATTTATTTTTTTTTACCTTGGGGGGGCCCCCAAAAAAAAGGTGCGGCAGGCATTACAACATCTTTGGTGGTCTCGGAGAAAGTACTTATGCAGAGACAGTCATCCATCCTCTCCCGTTTTTTTTCCCCCGCTTTTATATACAACAGACACGGCAAGTCCTTCACCCACTCAATTAAAAGATCTATCTCATTTGGGGGGGGGGGGTTAAGGAGAGGCGGGAAAAGCAGAGAAGAAGAAAAAAAAGCTTGTAAATATCCTTGTCATCACACCCGGGGGGGGGGGGAAGTCGCCTTGTGACTGATCCATGATGTCAAAGGCTGGCTTGGTACTACCCCATTCTACATGAAGTATCCATCAGGAGAGCAGAGTGAAGAGTAGGATGAGTGGTTGTGCTAATTTTTTTAATTTTTTTTCCTTTTTCTGACGAGCATTGATTGCAACCGAGCAAGTAATGATGCTGTGGCTGTAGGCGATTAATTACTATTTCTATTACAGGGGGAGAGAAGGAAAAGTAAGAAGGAAGAAGCGGGAGGGGAAAAAAACCAAAGGAAAAGAGGCGTGTCGCCCTGGGGGGGGGGGGAGGCACAGGACTCTCACATCCTCTCATTATGACAAGGCTCCATAAGTAGCACTCAGGCTTGGTGGTGGTTTTTTCCCCCCCTTCCCTTCCCTTCCCTTCCCGCCACACCTCTCTGCAGAGTAGCCCTCCCTCCGTGTTGCAGGAAAATCCCGACCATCATCTTCTACCCGAGACCTCGGGAGGTTTGGAATTCACGAGATCATTACACCTACCCTCCTCATCTCTCTCAAACGAAGATCCCCTTAGTCTCATTCTCTCTCTCTCTCTCTCTCTCTTGGTGCAGTCCGTTCGCCTGCACCTACCCGCGCGCTGGCAACCGGCGACCTCCTGATGAAACTGCCGGAGCAGTCCGCCTGGTATGTTTCGTTGCATATAAACTAAAGTAATTAGATGCTTGCTACTGGTACGCTGCAGTGCTACGGGGCAAAGTCTCATCGCCTGACCCGCGTTGTTGCTTTTTTTTTTTTTTCCTTCCTTTCCCGCCTCCTCCTTTTTCGTCCTTCGGTCAGTTCCGCGCTCTCGAAACCTGAAACCTCGAGTTCTTTTGTTTTTTTTTGTTTTTTTTATTGGTGGAGGGGGTACTAGTAGACTTTTGTCTTTGGGCACTTGTTCATTTCTTTTTGTCAAGGATCTTGATCTTCGGAAGGATAGTGAGTGGCTAGAATAACATGTGTGTGTTGTACGAACATGATAACAGCCGGAGCTGAGAAGGGGGCCTGGGTGTTGGCAAAGACAGAGAGAGAAAAGTCTGGCCCTCTTGAAGAAGAGGGGAGAACGAAGGTTGGAGGGGAGAGGTTGGACGAAATGTTTCGATAGCTCACTTACACAGCATACTCAGAGACGCTCATGGCTGGAGAATGGTATCCGAAAAACCTCCCCAGCTCTGATAGGTGTTCTTATCCTATCTCTCGTGTATGTGAAGACTTGTTGCCCGCTGTTGAACATCTGCCAGATACTTTCTAGGAACAAGTTCGGCGGCGGCAGAGGCTCTGAAGCCCTCTAAAATTTTAATCCCCCAAAGGAGGAGAACAGAAATGTTCAAACCACCATATCCATCTCCCAATGAATAAAACCTATGCCGAATAATATATGCTTTATGTATAATTACACACAAAAGCCTGACTGCCCGAAACCCATCCGAAAGTGCACGCCCGCGCCATCCAGAATCAACCAATGATCCTCTCCAGAGCCTCAACCAGCTCTCCCTCTTCATACCGAAGCATTCTCTTCCGCCCCTCGCCCACCATCTTCCCCTTGACCTTGACACACTCGATCCCGAGCCTCCCCAGCCCCTCGACATTCACCCGTGGCATCAGGGACGATGAGCCTCCCGCCCCGTTCGCGCCGCCGCCCTGCTCCGCCCCCTCGAGGTATACCAGGTGGCTCACGTACCTACCTACTTCCGCATCCGCCAGTGGGCCAAAGTCCGTCTGGCTCTCCTTGGCCGCCTTGGCGACCGCTCTGACAAAGTCCACAGCACCCATGGGCGCCGTCGCAGGACCCGTCTCCCTGTCCACCTTGCTGTTCAAAATCAACACCTTTCGCCGGGCCTGCGCGACCGCCTGTCCGACACCCCGCAGGATCACCGAGGGGATAATGCTCGTGTACAGGCTACCAATGCTATACACGACCACACTGCTGTCCTCCAGCGCCGCCAGCACCTTCGGGTTCGCAACCGGCCAGATCTCGTGGCCGTACGGGTTGATGTACCACACGCGGTCGATGCGCGCGGGCAGGTCTTCCTCGTCGTCCTTGGAGAAGGCGTGGTGGCCCCGCAGCACGGGCAGCGAGCCCGGCAGGTTGGCGTCCTCGACACGGTCCAGGTCCAAGTGTTTGTTGCCTGTCGGGTGAAAGGTGGCGTCAGGCACGGCGGTGGGGCCGGAAGGGTGGGAGATGGCGACCTGGCCCGCGAGGACGGAGCCGTCTACAAGCCCGGCGCTGATGTGGTGGGTGAAGTTAGAGTTGATGGCGGGCAGGACGGCTGTGGACTCGGGGATGGCGCAGATCAGGGAGAGGAGGTAGATGGCGGACTCGAAGGAGCCTGAGAAGAGGCGAGCGCTTTTTTTTTTTTGTTGGATTATAGATATCAGTAAAACCACACAACAACGACCCTCCTCCGCTGTTTGCAAGGGAGACATTTTCTCCTCTTTAAACCTACCCCGTCAGGAACAGATTGCCCACGCTCGCCTCAGCAAAGTTAAAAACACTCGTAGGCCGGTTCCTCTTGACAATCTCCAGGTTGAGCGTGTTGAAGACGGACCGGATGAGCTCGCGCTTCTGGCTGGAGATGAAGGTCCACAGCAGGTGGCGCGCCTCGACAATGTCCAGCCACTCGGCGCGGGCCTGCATAGGGTCTGCCGACAGCCGGTACTCGAAGAGTACCTTTATTGCTGTGCGCTCCTCATCGGCGTCGTGGTCGGGGATGAGGCGGACGAGACGACCTTTCCAGCAAATGCATCAGCGGCGCGGATTCTCCCCCCCCCCCCCCTTCCCCCCTCTCCCTCTTCTCTTCGGCAGTTCCGAACCCTCCATAACGGGACGACTGATTTTCAGTAGTAAAAGGGTCTCTCAAGGGTTTTACTTACTCCTCACGTCTCCGACACCTGTATAGGCTTGTGTTAGTCACCACCTTTCGTTTTGGCAGTCACCCATCACTCACTTCGGTCGCCCGCGTGTGGAAGGAAGGGGGAGAAGATGAACACGCACTGGGCCCACCAAACACACGGATGAGTTCCGACGAGCTCCCGCCGTTGTCACTTATGGGTATGACATAACGCAATGGGCACTTCCTCCGCGTGGCGATTTGGTCGAACACGTCGACGAGGAAGTTGGCCGCAGTGCCACCTGAGAAGACGGCGATGCCGCCGTGCTGGTTAGGGCGGCGGGGTGTGGATGTGGGTAGAGGCTGCGGCGTGTCCGCCATATCAGAGATGACATTCACGGTCGAGAATAAAGATCAAATTGTGAAACTTCTGTGGCTTCTGGGAATTGAGGCCACTAGAGGAGTGTGGACAGAGTTCACGATGAGTAGTAGAAACGGTTGTTGTGTTTGCAGATGTCTGGGCAAGGAGGAACGAAGAGGGAGAGGAAGGAGGAGCGCACCAGCCGTGTTGTACTTACGGTGCGCGTGGCTGACTACCACCCTCTCTTTAAGATGAGCTACAGACCAACTTGGCCTACTCGTAACAACAGCACCCACGTGTCCTCATCGCTGGTCTTCTTAAATAAATAAATAAAAAATCATATAGATTGCAGTGCAAGGATATCTGTTTGTACCAGATGTTCAGCTCGTGTGCAATGAGTCACACAGTGCTTGGGAAAGGAAATCTTGGGTGCGGAAAAGCTGTCTGGAATTCAAGCATTTCCGAGATTCTTCTGTACACGCACGCATCCTGAGGGCGCACACCCACACACACCTCACACCATGTAAGTCAAGTTTTATAGATCAATATCACCAGTTAGATCACAGCAGAGGACATTTCATGATTGTGTCACCATTCAACTCTGTCTTCCTCTCCCTGTCGATCGCTTCCTTGCTCAACATGACCAACCCCCACTGTCTCCCAGCAAATCCACCCTTCCTTCCCGCCTTCCTTCCCGCCATCATCATCACATCAAGGAAGATAAACCAAGGAGACCATGTATCACAATCCTCTAGCCATGTCTATCTTTAATGCATGAAAGCCCGGTCCATCAACCAGTATTTATAGTCCCCCCCCCCACCCAACCTTTCTCCTTCCCTCTGTGAACCGCCAGGCGTTTCGTAAGAAGCATTCCAGTAACTTCCAAGTCATGCCTACTCGAGCCCAACCCCCAATCACCCCCAGGGCCACACTTTATAGAGAGAGAGGGGGGGGGGGAAGAAAATCCACCCTCCCGTTTTTCAAAAGCCTTTCGTAACGAATGTAGTAGGAAGCAGTCTCAACCAAAACGAAGAAGAGCAAGAAGAGATCCATTATCAGAGAGACGCCCTCCGAAACCAAAGGAAAAGGGACGAAGAAAGGCGAAAGAAGAGCAGCCCCGCTTTGTCCAGCCGTGCAAAAAAAAAAAAAAAAAAAAAAAAGACCCAAAGAAAGCGAAAAAAAAAAAAAAAAAAAAAAGAGAAAAACCAAAAAAAAAAAAAAAAAAAGGAAAAAAAAAAAACAAAAAAAAAAAAGACCAATTTAAAAAAAAAAAAAAAAAAAAAAAAAAAAAAAAAAAGACCCAGATCATGCGGTATAGATACTGAAGAATCCCCGAAGGGAAAGGGGGGGGGAGGAAGTAAAAAAGGAAAAGAAAATGAGGAAAGGACACCTGGAACGCCGTCTCCGAAAGCTTCATCAATCCACCTAGTTTTTTTCCTTCTGGGCAAGCGAAAAAAAAAAAGAAGTCAAAACACGTTTTCAAAACAAGCGCCAGAAGGAAGGAAGAAAAACAACAAATGAAGAGGGTCCACGTAACAGGGGGGGAAAACACGAGTGGTCAGGTGGGTGAGACTGTGGGTAGAGGGACCAAGGGCAACAAAACTTCTTGCTTCCAAAAAGAAACAAAAAGGGATGTTAAGGGATAAACGGCTGCCTAAGAATAAATCGACCGCATACAAAACGTCTCCTGACACGGCCCAGTGGTGGAAAGTCCGTACACACCGCACCTGAGAATTGCCTGCTGAGAGACCCAGCCAGCTTAGACTCCCTCCATGCGAACGCACAACAATTGCCGGCATTAGCCAAAGCTATTCTCCTTGTCGATCACCAAAAAAAGAAGAAAAGAAAAAGAAAAAGCGGACAGACATAACGACCTCCCCTCCCCCCGCCCCTTCTTTCCACCTGGCTGTCTGGTCCCTTCAATTCAATTGTCAAACTTGACCAAAAAAAGTTTGACAACGAAGACTAATGTTGCAATAGAGATGTCGTCTGAGTGAGGTGGCTGGACTGATTTGAGAGGGACTTTTGTGCGGTCGAACATGAACGCCACCCCTGGCCTTGAGTGTCCCCATATGATGCAAAGTTTGTTCAACCATAGAGTCCAAAGAAGCCAACACAGCCCTAGTATGGGGTCATCCCTTGAGCAGCTTGGTTGTAGTAGTACCCCTCCGGGGCCGGTGACATACCCATGGTCATGTTAGGAGCATAGCCAGCAGGAGCGCCGTAGGCAGGATAGGTCGGATACGTGGGTATCTGAGATGCATCGTAGTAGTAGACCGTGCCGTTGACATCTTGGGCGACCAAGGTGGATGAAGCAGGCCCCTGCGTGCTGGCCTGAACAGGAGGAGGGCCCTCGCCTTGACCACCCTGGCCGTAGTTCATTGCCTGTGGTTGTGGGCCGCCGGGATAGAAGGGGGGAGCAGCTGCTGGGGAGGCCATACTGTTTCCGTACGGCTGCGGTGGCTGTGGGTAATAATAGCCCTGTTGCGGCGGCGGCGGCGGTGGCGGCGGCGCCATCATGGGATAAGGTTGGCTGTAATAGCTGGGCGGAGGCTGAGAGTATGTGGAGGGCTGGAAAGGTGCGGCGTGGATAGCTCGCTCAGGAATCTGAGAGAGAGGTGTGCCAGTAGAGATTTGAGAGGGATAGGGCGGGTTCCGACCGTGCGTGTCCAGTGATAAGCTGTTGGCCATCTGGGGCGGTACCTGCTGGTGGAAGGCCTGCTGGAACTGCGGTGGCTGTCTGGTCTGTCTTGTAGGCGATTCGATGTTCTCGAGGGACACTGCCTTCTGCGGGCGGGGTTGGTGCATGGGCATAGAGTCATCAGGGCGGTGCTCCTGGAACGCGGGCTTCTGCGGGAGAGGATAGGTCTGCGGCTGCGGGAGGTCGTTGATCGAGGGCTGGCCTGCATCGGCTGGATATTCAGGCGCCGGTGTGTCGGTGGCGGCCATGTCCACGGGCGGCAGAGGCGGCGGGATAAAAGCTGATGCCGGACCAGGCATGGGCATGGGCACCGGCACCTGTGGTTGCATCATGGGCGGGAGCCGCACGATCGGCCTCGACATGGCGGAGCCGGTCGGCGAGATGAAATCTCCCGGAGCTATCGACGACCGTCGGCTCATGCCAACACTCGGAGTGTAGGCACTTCCGTAGTAGCTGCCGCCGTAGATGCTGGTACGACGTGAATAGCCACCCACGGAGCCAAAACCTGTTCGGGACCTGCCACGAATGTGCTGCTGGTTGGGGCGCATGGCCCGGGGGATAAAGATAAAGGACCGATCCGAAGCAGGGAACACATAGCGAGGAGGGTTGCGCGGCAGGCATATTCTGACGGCCTTGTCACGCCGGAGGGGAGGTCTGTGGTCGGGCAGCATTATGTAGCGCTTCATCGGGATGCTGGAAAACGACTTGGGCTCCTTCAGACCGGGGAAGAACACGCGAACTTCCACATATCCGAGTGTCTTCTCCGTCGACAAGGTTCGGTTGATGGGGGTCTCGCTGGGTGGCCGGGTGGGAATGTGTCCGTCTCCGTTCGGGGGGCCCTCCACAGGTCGAGGCGCGTGTCTCGGCTGCCGCATGGGCAGAGGCTCAGCAACGGCTTCGTGCATATCGTGGGCCCAAGGACCACTGACGGTCGGGTCAAAGGGGTTCGACTGGAACGGACTGCTTTCCATCGTCAGCAATAGCTTTCGACAAAAAGCCATGACATAGAAATTCAGGTTTTGTGGAGGGGGGAAGAAGGGGGGGGGGGGGAGATTGGTACATACTTGACCGGTGCAAAGGGGCCCCCTACGCCACGGCCCCTTCCTCGACCGCCTCTAAGTGCTCCTCTCCCAAACGGACGGAAGCCATTCGCGGCCGGGCCGGCGTGTCGGTGGTCGTGCATGAAGAAGGCGCCCCTGTTTGGCACGAAAGCTGGGTCCTCGTCTCTCTTCTTGCGGTACTCCTCATGCTCACGGCGTCTGCGCTCGAAGGGAGGCTCCTGTGCCTGCACCTGTGTGGAGCTCACGACCACGGGGGCGGTCGGCTTGGTAGGTGCGGCAGCAGCTGCTGTCCCCTCTTGCGCCGGTCTAGGCTCGTCCGAGATGCTCAGCCCGTTCAATTGTACTTCAGCTTCCGCCATGTCCCGAGTAACCTGTGCCTCCGGTCCCGTTGCCCCTGCGGGAGCATGACGAGGGGCGTTTCCCTTGGCAGCTCCGCGACCTGTTGTCTTTTTTAAGACAGGGGATGTTGGTGACGCCTCGTCGACGTTGCTAGTGTCACTGTCATCGCCACGGTCATGCTCGTCGCTGATCACGGAGCCCTCAGTGACGGAGTCATCATCATGATCCAGCGTCTCGGGTCCACCCTCGTCGTCACCGTCATCGTCGACGCGGCGTCGATGACCGAGTGTCCTTCTGCTACTGCGCTTGGGAGTTGCACCCATCGTGACTGTGTATTGTGTATGTATATGTATGTGTGTGTGTGTGTGTGTGTGTGTATGTGTGTGTGTGTGTGTATAGGTGTGTATATATGCGTGACTGTGGGGCGACGAAGTTCGACCGGGCTAGGCGAGGAGGGGTGGGGATCGAACAGCACCGCGCGCGCTGTGTCTGCAGCGGGTTCAGAAGGTCTCGAGGGCTAACATGCGGTGTCGGGAAAGCGATCGAACTGTTCTCGAGAATGCTCGACCGCTGATCCGGTCAGGGATAGACGCGTTGTTGGCTTGAGGTCGTGGGCCCGTACTGCAGCAGTGACTTGAGGATTGTGGTTTTTTGGTGGTTTTTTTTTTTGGGGGTGGTATTGCCACAAGAAACCGGTGTCAAAGAGAAGAGAAGAGAGGCCGCAAGGATGGAAGCGGACCGCAACAAGACAGACAATTAGTTTTAAGAAGAAGAAAAAGACAAGAGCGTAGGGAAGGTTTTTGACGGCGATGGCCAAGACGGATTGGATGTCGTTTGCTGCCGACTCGAAAAAGATCACCGACTCCACCTTCTCCGGTGTCCCTATTTTGGGCAAAGACTCAGACAAAAGGACCAAAGGAGAGGAGAGAGAGAGAGAGAGAGAGAGAGAGAGAGGCTGGTGAGGGTGAGAGGGAGAAGAAATAGAGACAAGAAGGAAGTGAGGTCGGAGGACGGAGAATGTATGACAAGGTCGAACCGGACAAGAATCAAAGGCGAACGAACGCTTTGAAACTTAGATTGAGACGGGCAGAGCCTAGAGGCGCACCGGGAAGATGCTAACCGATAACTCAATAATGGATCTCACCGACCAGAGACCAGGCTTTTCGACGGTAAGAGGTGGTCGTCGGCGGCGGCTGTGATGGGCGACAGGACAGCGCGGGAGGTGGAGGCGGAGGTGAGGTGGTGGATGTTGATGTTTTGTTGGTCGGGGTCGGTTGGATTGGGCCTAGAGGTGTGGGTTACGTGGGTGGTGGGTGCGTGTGTCTCTGTCTCTCTCCCTCTCTATACATGTGGGCGGCTGGGCGCGCTGTGAGCTTGGGCCGTGGTCCTCCTCCTCCAGCTTGCCATAACTGCTGTGTTGTATTCTGCAGCTACTCCTGTTGGGGAAAACTAACCCCCCCCCCCCCAACCCCCGCCTCCTCCTCTCGGCGGGCAAGAGAGGCCCTGGGGCTGCAAACTTTACGTTGGGACTTGAGTGGCCTAGGGCCGGTTGGACTGGACTGGTGTCAGCGTCAGAAGTAAGTGGGGAGCCCATGGTCCACTGGGCAGGGAGGAGTCTAGGCCCTGTCAGGCCTTGCCAGGCCGGTCCTTGGGGCTGCTTTGCTTCTGATCGTCGTCTCTCTGAGCCCACCCGCACCCGCTATACTTACAAGGGGGGCCACTAAGCAGTTGAGAAAGAAGCCTCCGTCGGAAACCACCGCCTGGCCCAGTGAGTACCTTAAGAAATACATTACTACAGCGGTGGCACGACAGGTCCAGGAGGTGCGTGCCAACTCGCCAATAGCATGCTACATTTAATATCGAGACCCATTGTTCGCCGACCAAGGCAGGCCGCCAGCGACACTCGGCATACCCTACCAATGCAGACGCTGCTGACAGGTGCCGGCCAGCGTAATTCATGCAGGTGTATTTGTTGGGGACCGAGTGTGTGTGCCCCCTCCCTGGCTCGACCACGTCCGCCCTCGGGGTCATTTCGTCTTGTCCTGGCCTGCTAGGTACCAAGCCTCGCTTCTATCCTAGAGGAGGGAGAAGGGAGAGGGAGGGAGAGGGAGGGAGAGGGAGAGGGAGAGGTGACTTTCGGAGCATTTAAGTGCCAAGATGCATGTGAATCCTCATGCAGTACGACTAGTAGAATTGGAGGAGTTCGCTACCCCAATCTCGATATGCACCTCGTGGCGGACAGGAAGAACGTCTTTGACGCCGATATGCGGAGAGGTCCAGGCAACAGGGCAGAGGGTGAGGGCGTTGGAGAACCTTCGTGTACACTGGGGATTCCGACACTTTGTCCTCTCTGTCTAGATTTCGATGCCCTTCTCACTCCATGTCCTCAAGGCGCCCACTGTCCAGATAAATGGCCGATCGTCACGTGAGCAAGAGCATTATGCAAGTACAAGAACATACAGCAAAGCACTGTCACATGAAAATCTCGTATCCATATCGCGACCGCAGGAGAGACTACTGACTTGCCTGTTCTTTGTAGTGTGTACAGCTGTACCGCAGTAGTTCGTAAGCACCTCCAAGAAACTAGGCCAATCACCTTACAAGCCTCCGAACGACATGCAGCAGGAGTCTGATCAGTAGTATCGACTTATATAGTATGGCGGGAAAACAACGATGAATTTATTAGGTACGCGTGCTAATTTGGGATGTCTCGAGGGGCGAAGTGGCCCTTGCTGTGAAATAAGATCGACCCCTTTCAAGAAGACAACTCATCACAATCATGTTCTTGATCTGCCGAAACCTGCTCAGGAGAAAACCAGCGGCCATGGCCTCAAAACAAACCCGAAGAGCGACTTCCATGGGTCGCCTACGAGCTGCTGCTAGCGGTAGGATCTAGGTTCTGGGTGCTCTCGATCTTGGGCACAAGACCCAGGCGGGTGTTGCCCTGGTCCCAGATGACATAGACGCTCTTCAGGAAGACGTCACCCAGGATGTCAAATGGGTTGTCGCCGCGGGACTGCACACCACCGTACCAGTATCCCTCAGAGGCGACGGTGAAGGCCAGGTCCTCCTTCTGGATCGTGAACTCCTTGTCGCCGACAGCAACGCTGAAGTCGGGAAGCTGATCAGCCGTGACGGAGGTGGGGAAGAGGTAACCCTGCTGGGTCTCGTCGTACTTGCTTCCCGGGATGGCCTTGTAGAGGGCCTCGACGACCTCGTCGGCCAGCAGGCAGAGGGTGGTACCGGTATCGCAGATGGCCTTGTTGGATGCCTGGGTGCTCTGCTTGCCCGCAATGGTGTAGGTCGTAGAGTCGAACATCCAGAAGCCCTCGGAGCTGTCGATATCGGTGTAGTGGATCGTGTTGGAGCCGACGAGGTCGGTGTCGATGTAGCCGAAGGTGTAGAAAGAGTTGGCAGCCTGGTCGCGAGAAGAGTAGAAGGCCGAGGTGAACAGCTGGGCGTCAGTGGGAATGTCGCCCTGAGAGATCATGTTGGCAACAGGGGTGTTCTGGGGATCAGCCTTGCCGCTCTTGGTGATCGTGTTGATGGACGGGAAGGCGAGACCGAGGAGACCGTCACCCGTGCCGGAGACGAACTGCGCAGCGGCAACCTTGGCTAGCTCGACCGACTGGTTGGCGATCGTGACGCCGCCAATGTTGACAGTGTCAGTGCCGACATCACCGGAGGCAGAGCTGCCGTCTCCGTACGAGATCTTCCAGGAGAGACCCTCGGAGGTCTTCCAGGTGGAGGATTTGGAGGAGTCGAAGACAGTGTGGCCCTTCTGGTCCTTGGCGGGCAGCTCGGTAGAGAAGACCTGATCATGGTTAGCAAGAGATTCACCAGCACCGAGTCATGTCGGAGGCGGGGGGGGGGGGGGGGGTTGTTTTGGAAACCAACCCCGCGGGGGGCAAAAAAAATCGCAGAACAA
>JACWRQ010000237.1:0-41470 GCA_014849955.1 Cryphonectria carpinicola | reverse complement strand
GGTCGTGGTGGCGGGGGGGAGGCGTGGGGAGGGGGAGCGGGGGGGGCGGGGGGCGAGGCGTCCCGCCGGGGGGGGGGGGGGGGGGGGGGGGGGGGGGGGGGGGGCGTTGTTTAGGAAACTCACCCAGAGGTCGGAAGAACCAGTGTCGAAGTCGAGCTTCAGGGTCTGGGCAGGAGTGCCAATCTGGACCTCACACAGGTACTCAGAGTCGTTCTGCTGGTCCTCGGCGGTGACCTCGCCTGTCTCGCCACTGGAGGTGGTCTTGACAAGCCTGTGCTCACGGCGAAGGCGCCCGCCCTTGGCGATGTGGGAGCCAGCGAGGCCGCGGTGGTGGAAGGTGGTAGTGTGCTGGTAGGGACCAGGCTTGGTGGCCTTGAAGCCGAACCTGTTCATGAGGTAGACGTAGGACTTGGTGCCGTGGCGCTTGTAGTTCTGGTTGGGGACGGCCATGACCTTCTTGAGGCCGAGCTCCTGCCTCAGCTTGGCCTGGGTGGCGAATGCGGCCTCCATGATTGCTGTTCTAGACGCCAGGGTGATGGTTGTTTGTTGTGGTGATGGATGTTGAGAGGTGAGAGGAGAACGAAGGTCAAGGCAGTGCTTAAGGGAATGCAGTAAGAAAGATGTGAGGCTGACGAAGAGGAATGGGTGAGTTGGGGGGGTGCGGCCTGAGTCCCGAGGGAAGGAGGATGGCTGGTCTTATATGTTTCTTCTGGCCTAGGAGCGATGGTCTGGTGGTTTGCCAGGTCTCAGGTGGGAAGGAAGTGGTGGGAAGGAAGTGATGGGGGGAAGGTACTACTGTGCGCTTGTCCCTGCACAGTTTCAGGGTTTGTTGTTGTAGGTGGTACAACTTTTACTTGAACGAGGAAGTAGGTACCTTGCCGTGACGTGGTGCTCTGGATGATGCTTGCCAGTTTCCCTTGTCAGATGCGACCGTGAGCGAGACAACTCTGCAGATGCCCCCCCCCCCTCCCTTTCCGAGGTCAAGTGGTTCTCTTGTGATGCGGAAGGATAGTAGGAGGGGTACAAAACAGGCACGGTTACCATAAACAGGTTGTATGTCATACTGCAGCTCCTCTTGGGCGGCTGTGCCTGTTTGAGCTGTGCATCGACCTGCATACAAACGAAGGTTTAACCAACTACGGCGCGAGGGGCGAGGGATGCCTGGTGGAGAGTTGCAGCATGCAGTGAAAGGAGTCATTGGGCTGCATGGAGGATGGGCCAATGCCTATGCAGAGGGAGCTTGCTGCAAACCGGGAATCTCGATCGTGTTCGTATGAGATGCCGCACCTCAGCCATTCTCGCCTGCGGATCACTGCCGTGGCTGCCACAGGTGGTCGGGAGATCAACTCTCCTCCGCCTTGATCCTTGATTTCACCCTCCTGGTTGACAAAACACGAAGGGTTCAGGGCTGAACATGAGGCAAATGGCAACACGGGCTCTGTCCCCCCCCCCCCACACGGTATGGGTGGCATACTAGACTCTCTCCCTTTCTGTCTCGGGAAGCCCAGAGCTCTGCTTGCTGCAGAACGGTGTCGTCATCATGCCTCTTCTGGACGGATGGTGTGCTGAACAAGGATCGAGGCACTTGTTGAAAGGACGAATAGAAAGGGCCCCAAGTTTGAAATGGGAAAACAAGAGGACAGGCCTCCCACACCCCCGTCCGGCATTGATCCGGGAAGACCTCGAAGTGGAACCGGGCTATGCGACGCGCGTGGGGAGCATCTGGCACCAGAAGACAACACACACCTCCCAGCTGGAAGAGCTGGAAGCAAGCAGAGCTGCGATCTGCAGAAGGTCTTCGTGACTATTCTTAGAGGGGCGGAAGAAAATCATGGTCTGTCTACCCTGTGATCCTGTTTGTTTTTGGTCTGCGACATGGCACAATTCCCGTGGTAACGTTTGAGTGCCTTCTATTTTAGCCCACATTGCACATCCTTCCACTAGAACCGATCCTGGCACCATTTACCATTCTGTATCCCCTCGAAGTGGCATCATGAGTACCAAAAAGTCGTCTCAGCGTCACAGGGTTACTTGTGTGTGGCGGTCTAGCCGTGTGGTGGGCAGCTTGATTTTGATATCACATTTCAATGGCACACATCCCCCACGCCCCCCTCTGGACGACACAGCTGTCTCGGTGGCGCATGGTTTGTGACAACTCTGATTTCATGCAAAGTCGATCTGTTTGCCATCCCGAGGGCTTTCACGGTTGTTCACGGTGCCTGGAAGCAACGTGAGCAATGCGTTTGCCTGGCTGGGTGGTGCCAGAGATGTCGTCACCGGTACCACGGCTGGTCACGCTGCCAGTTTTATGTATCTTCTGATACTGGTTTTCCTCCCACCACACGGCCCTGCTAGACACAGGACTGTGCACAGGATCGCCCAGGGCTAGGGCTGGTTGACCCAGCCCATGAAAACCCCAAGATCGTATGTTTATGGACAGTCCTAGTTGGTCAGAATAAGTAGGCAATTCCAGCAATGCTAGAAGCAGGTCCTGATGTGCTGTTGCAGGCTGCGGAGGGAGGATTCTACCGAGCTTCCAAGGCTGATAGTGATCACAGGGTTCCAAGGAAAACGTCACTTCTTATCTCCTCGGTTCTGGTCCACCCACCCATAAGATAGTGGCATAGCACCATAGTGCCTACGTCGAGGGGCCCACCAAAGACGGCTTCTGATTTGTCTCCTCCGCACCGCCAGCAAAAGCGGCCCTATCCGCCCGTTCATTTGGTCAGGGGTCAAGCTTTGGGGTCAACGACGACTCGAAGTCTTGTTCCTCTTGGCGATAAGTTTGACTAGACGCCGTGAGCCATCAGCCCTCGCGTCATTCCCACAAGAACATACGGGGAGTGCCGTGTCTTCAGATAAGTGCCGGTACTCACCCTGGCCCATCCATGCCCAGGAGGATCAATCAAAAAGCATCTCGAGAGCGAGTCGATCTTGCAAGCTGAAGCGAGGGTCGCAAAGCCGGCACCCTCCCCCCTTCCCCCCCTACCCCCCGCCCCCAAAACGCCAACCATTATGCAAGCTTATTATGTCACTACTGCAACCCCACGGCCTGGTCGGAAAACCTGTTGACTTCGTCGTTCATAGTGGTGGTCTGAATGCTATCACATTTTCACAGATAACGGGACGCCAGGCGTACCAGTCACGTCAAAACTTGGTCAGCAGCCGCACGCAGCCACGGCGTGTCCTCGGCCAATACGGCCGACACCACAGACAGGTGGCTTGTTGTCTCACCACGACGCCATAGAGCGGTGCGTGGCTTGTCTGAGCCAAACATGATGTCCTTTCTCAGTTGACCCTGCTCCAGAACAAGCCGCAAATGGTTTTCTCCATACTTCTAATTTCTCGTCTGTCAGGAAGATGTCATCCGTCGTCGGAATCAATCGTCGCGGTTCCTGTCAGCATGACTTGCATTGTACTACTATAAGCCCCCGCGCGCAACTACCGAGCGCGAATGATCCCTGACGTCCAGTCAGCACCCAAAAGAAGAGAGACCCTGGGCTCTGCTGAAGGTATCTTCTGCCTGAAGACAAAGATGACGCAGCCATATGGGCAATTGGCCTCGGCTGGTATCATGCGCCGACAATATTGGATATGGTGTCCCACTTGCTCATGCCACCACTCAAAGGTGCTCTTGGGGTCGATAATGCCCAGACGCGTTCACAAAATGGCTGATATTGATATGAATAGTTCACGGGTCTAAGTCATTGCTTTTTCCTGCTCATGCAGTATCTCATCGATCCCTGCAAGCCAAATTGACAAGGTTCATGGACACCAGCGGCCGTTACCGTTACGACGCGTCGACATTCTGCTCGATAAAATCCAGGATAGTGCTGTACGTGTAGGGATGGGAATATTCCTGGAGAACATTGTCAGCACTCAAGTGCAATCAGCAAGGTCTACCATCCGAGGGCGTACCAGGTTCAGGCCATGGCCTGCCTCGCCGACAACTACAGCCGTGAAGTTGGATGTGTTTGGGAATTCAGCACGGGACATCTCCAGTAGATTCGGAATGCTCGCGTTTGTCGTGACACCGCAGTCGCCTCCGCAGAACGGAATATCCCGGCCTATCCGGTCAATGTCAGCCATACCCGTGGTTTCTAGTCCCCGGCAAGCTCTGCGAGATGCCCATCATGGAACCTACCTCCAGTGATGATCAAGACTGGTGCCGTGGTCGGATTCACCGATGAGGTCTGGGCACCGATCGTGAGGAGCTCGCCCGGAGTGACTGGCTCCCCAGTGGTGTACGCCAGGTTCAGCAGCTCCGGATCGAACATACCCGGCGCAAAGAAGTTGGTCTGGACGCCAGAGATGTCGCCGGCGGCGAAGTAGCCTACCGGATAACTCGACAAGGCAGGGACTGTCGCGGCGGGGACAAAGTTCCCGCCCAGGTTGAAGTAAGGCACGAAATCGGTGACCTGGGCGAAGCCGGTGAGCACCAGGCCGTCGCTGGCGTGCGGATAGAGCACGGTCAGGGAGTAGCTCTGGATGCTGCCGAACGAGTGGCCCACGTGGACAACCTTGTCGAAGCCGCAGCCGACCCCCTTGATCGAGCCCGTCCGGAGCCGCGCCGTGAGCTCGTGCAGCGCGGCGATCTCGAGCGACGACTGGATCTCGTTCACGGGCTCGCCGCGCGAGGACATGCCTATACCGAGGCGGTCGTACGAGAAGGTGCTGTACCCGGCCGCGTTCGCCTGCGCCGCGTAGCTGTAGTTGTAGTTGTTCACCGGCAGGTCCCAGTACGAACGGTCGAAGCCGATGCCGTGGGTCAGCAGCTGGACGGTGCCCGAGGGCCCGTCGTCGGGCTCGCAGTATGTCGCTGCGATGGTATAGTGGCCGCCCACATTTGCGTAGCCCGTCAGCAACTCGGCGGTGAAGTTGTGGCCGTTCTGCGTGTTGTCGAGGACGAAGTTGGTCACGTCGATGTCGCTCTGAGGCGTCGTGAGGTTGAACACGGCATTCCGGGCTCTGATGTGGATGGGAACACTTAGGTTGCTGCACTGCCTTGCTGCTGCGAAGGCAGCGAGCCCGAGGGCGCTGACCAGGCAAGATGACGAATGCATGGTGGAATGTTCTTCAGGCCTCTCGAGAGCTTGAGGAGTCTAGCTCAACACCCGTATTGCTGGATACTGTGAAACTGTCTACGGGACGGCTGGAAGGGGGCATCCTCACAGGGAAACGCCGTGGCAAGTGACTCTTACAGGGCTGCGTATTATATATTTTGTGTCTATGAGGCGAGCAGTCGCCGCCGTTCCGCGAGGACATCATCATGGGTAGCTTCAATGACAAAGACGCGTCCGTGGTCCCGGCCAAGACAGTATTTGACATCAATTATCTAGCTTTGATGACAATGAACTAGATTATCTGGCTAGTCTTGAGCCGGAAAGCTGTACAGTACTTCACGGGAATCCCTCTACCTGGAGCCTCAACCCACAACTATTTAGTCCAAGGCATGGAATATGAATGCCGACCCATCATAGCGAACCTGCGATCTACCCCCCAACCTGTCTGCCGTGGCGGAAGCTGTTGATCCGGGTAAGGCTTGAGAGTTTCTTTCTTCTTCCTTCCCTTTCCCGGAGAGCATAAGGACTTTGGGACGGCATTGCACATTTCAAACTAGTATTCCCCATCCAGGCACGTATGTATTACAACATGACATGGAATACTTGTCTAGCCCTTCATAAGCCTTCAGGCCTGCACTAATACTCTGGTATTACTGAAAAGTACAAGAGCTAAGGGACCGGAAGATACGCCCAGAGCAGCCACGCAGCGCGGATCGGCAGGAGACTAAAATTGTGGTCCAAGGTTTGCATGGCAGTAGTCTAAGTAATGGTACTTTGAGGCCGTCTGAAATGATGATCTCCGAGGAGCAAAGTGAAAGGTAGACAGATGTAGGGTGGTGGGTTGGAAGTAACCCACAAGCTCGTATGTAATCCATCTCTCTAATGTTCCCATCAGCTGGGGAGGCCAGGAATGGTCATGAGAGTCATGTTTGATAATGAATTGACTGGATTTTGAGGACCGGCGGTTGTGGACTGGGCTGTTGGCCAAAGAAAAAGAAGAAGAGCCTCTGGCCGGAGTAGAGAGATATTTCGACCATGCTTTGTTCCGCTTCCGAGCTCAGTGATCGAAGGGTCGGAGTTCCCAACTAGCTGCGCACGTCTTGCCTTTTGTCCGTTGCACTAATTGACTTTATGAAAGGTTGGTCTTGGGTTCGGCAATCGTAGATCTTTAAAAGGCTGGACTTTGGAGAGCCATGGCTTCGTCGCAACAAAGCTTTGGATACACGCAAGCAAGAGATTCTGTTCCAGTGGCCGACACGACAATGAACCATCCTTTGAGCTGGGGTACGCATTCCTAGCCCGGCCCTGCACTGAGGTGTGTTGAGTTCAAGAGGACCTCTTTCAACCTCATGTGTGCCTCCCAAAGGCAGATGCCGGGCCACCCAGCGCGGCTTGCGTAATTGAAGGCCATACATCCTCAACAGCCCCTCCAGTCATGGCTTGGTTAGCCGAATTCGACCAAAAACGAATCCCCTCACCCCATTGCTCAGCCATATAGGCTCGCCGTCGACCAAGTCAGAAACCTTGACGTCCTCAAGCTCAGCAATGCCCGCCTTGAGAGCCCACCGCCTCGTGGTACCGTCCTGCCCACCGTACCCCTCCCAGATCTCGTCCCTCAAGACCCAAGAGACGGGCGGCGTAACCCACCTCCCTCCCCTCCAAAAGTACGGTGTCGTCAGGCTGCCCTCCATGACCAGGCCGGTCTCCCTGTTGACGATGAGGACCTCCTTTGTCACATCAGTAGGCCTCAGGCAGGCACGCTCACGGGCCTGGTCGTACATCTCGCGCCTGGTGGTCTTGAAGTGGGTGAGCTCAGACTCCTGCGTGGAGTCATGGTCGATGTAGACGTCGTAGACGGGGACGAGGTCCAAGGGGCCCAGTTGCCATTCATCCATCTGATCGTCGTCCTCCTCACCGTCTGGAGCAGGAAGTTTCGTGGGGAAAAGATTGCTCAGCGACGTCTTTGGGACAGGATTCGATTCAAGGTCTAGCTGGCCGTCCTCCGAGAGAAGGATCTTGAGCCGCAATGGCTGCTCGAGGTTGTCCCAGCGCCCTTCCTGCTTGAGGGTCTCTCTCAAGAAACTGTGCAGCCTGGCTAGCCCATCCACACCCCCGATCGCCCTCACGGCGCCGGCCCAGCCCCAATGCTCTGCTGCCCTGAGCATACGATCGCGGTGGTAGTCCAGCATGTAGAAGGGAGAGGGCATATCGGCGTTCCAGTCGAAAATCAAGCTGCTCATGTCTCTCACTGGTTCCAACTTCCAGTCAAAGCGCATGGAAGTAAAGAGGCGAAAAGGTTCAGCCATGCTTGCTAGAGCGATTGGGAAAAGATGGACTGATCCAAAAGTGGTAGTTATCTTGTTCCTCAACAGAGGATTTCGTGCGATGGTTGAATGTTGTTTGGTTAGGATCTATGGATGCTGACACCAACCAATAAACACGCGTCGAAAAGGAAGAGTAATAAATAGCTTGAAGCTGGGTTTTATTTTTATGTCATTTTATTTTATTTTATATTTATTTTATTCCTTTTGTCTTTTTGTTTTGGAGGGGCACGGGTTCCCAATTCTTTCTCTAAAAAGAAGAGAGAGACGAGGCGAACTTTTCCATTCCCATCTCTGTCTCTCTGTTTCTGCCTCTCTCTCTCTTTTTTTCTTTTTTTCTTCTTGCCGGGGGGGGGGGGGTTTCTCTCCATTATCAATTCCCCGTCTTACACAGGGCCCATCTTGAGGATAATTCCACCCAACAGGAAGCTCGGTGGCTGATGACCTCACGCCTGGACCGTGCCACTAACGCACCCCCCCCCCCCCCCCAATCCCCAATTCTGGCGCAAGCGAATTTTTTTGCGCTGGCACATGTGCACTGCTGCGTACGCGACAGCTAATCTGCACACTGCACCGAGGGTGGGAGCTTGCATGATCAATCGCATCCGTCGCATTCTTTCGCGTCGCCAGTCCTCGGGATTAATCAATTGCTTTTGTTAACTTTTGGGCATCTGGATCTCATCCCCATCCTCATCCCCTGCAAGCTCATCGCTCGATCGACAGTACGAGTCCCGAGTCATCCTCGTCGTCGTACGGTCTGCAACGTCAAAACCTCTAAACGACATGGCTTCGCAACAGCAGGCGCCCACCTTCCCACCGCCCTCGAAGGCCATACCGGTTCAGCTTCCTGCAGACTCCTCCGTCTGGGATCGGATATCGACATGGGTCTCTGAGCACAAAGCTGTTGTCTACACCATCGCCGGCGTCACGGTGGCCGTGGCCGCTGGCGGGGTCATCTACTACTCCACCAACTCGGTGCGTCTCATTCTCACCAGTCTACTGACTACTGGCCCGACTGTTATCATAGCCATGACTTTAAACTGCATGGGGTCATATAGGAGAGCTCCCTATCCAGAACGTAGAAGCTGACTGTTCTGTTGCCTCTTGTGCTCTCTCTCTCTCTCTCTCTCTCTAGAAACCCAATGATGCGACCCCGAAGCTGTCTAAGAAGGAGCGGAGGAAGCGGAAGGAGGCTGAGCGGAAGGCAGAGGCCTCGCGCAGTGTCGCAGGCAACGAGACGACGTCATCGTCCACATCTCAGAAGGTCGAAAGCAACGATAGCACCGACGACATTCCCGAGATTACCGAGGAAACCGTCCAGGCCATGGCGCTCGACGACCGCAAACACTGGGCCGTCAAGCTGAAGGAGGCCGGCAACCACGCCTACGGGTCCAAAGACTTCAACAAAGCCATTGATCTCTACTCCAAGGCCATCCTGTGCAAGCCCGAGGCAGTCTACTACTCCAACCGTGCTGCCTGCTACAACGCTCTCGCTGAGTGGAACAAGGTCATCGAGGACACCACTGCCGCCATCAACCTGGAACCCGAGTACATCAAGGCCATGAACCGCCGCGCAAACGCATATGACAAGCTCGAGATGTACCCCGAGTCTCTGCTTGACTACACTGCCAGCTGCATCATCGACGGGTTCAAGAATGCTTCCAGCGCCGAGGCTGTCGAGAGGCTGCTCAAGAAGTTCGCCGAGACCAAGGCCAAGGAGATCATGGCCAGCAAGCCTAGCAGGCTCCCGAGCCCGACCTTTGTCAGCAACTACCTGCAGAGCTTCCGACCAAAGGACCGGCCTGAAGGCCTCGAGGCCTCGGTCGAGTACCCGGACGACTCCGGCAAGGGGCAGTTACAAAAGGGATTGCAGGCCATTCAGTCCAAGACAGGCGAGGGTTATGAGGAGGCCGCAGCCGCTTTCGACAAGGCCATCGAGCTGGACGATCTTGGCACGTACGAGGCGTTTGCCTACAACATGCGGGGAACCTTTGCCTGCTTGCGCGGCAAACACGAGCAGGCCCTGGTGGACCTGAGCAAGAGCATCGAGCTGGACCCGACCATGACACAGAGCTACATCAAGCGAGCGTCTATGAGCCTCGAGCTTGGTAAGGATCATCTCGTCGATCTTTGAGAGGGGAGAGGCCCGCAGCTGATGCAGAAGTGACAGGTGACCCCGAAAAGGCAGAGAAGGACTTCGAGCTGGCTCTGCAGCAGAGCGCCGACGACCCTGATATCTACTACCACCGTGCTCAGTTGCACTTTATTAAGGGCGAGTTTGCAGAGGCTGCCAAGGACTATCAGAAGTCGATCGACCTCGACCCCAAGTTCATCTTCTCCCACATCCAGCTCGGGGTGACACAGTACAAGATGGGATCAATTGCCTCTAGTATGGCCACGTTCCGGCGTTGTATGAAGAACTTCGAGAAGGTCCCTGATGTGTACAACTATTACGGCGAGCTCCTTCTCGACCAGGGCAAATACGTGGAGGCCATTGAGAAGTTCGAGTCTGCCATCGAGATGGAGAAGCAGGAGAAGCCAACGAGCATGAACGTTCTGCCTCTCATCAACAAGGCCCTCGCCATCTTCCAGGAGAAGTCTGACTTCGCCGAGGCCGAGAAGCTCTGCCAAAAGGCCCTGATCAGTAAGCAAAGCCCTTGGCACTTCCCCCCCCCCCCCCCGCCTCCTCTTCTTTTCAGCATGCCAGGATCAATGTTAGAACAGACTGACACAACCCAGTTGATCCCGAATGTGACATCGCTGTCGCAACGATGGCCCAACTCCTCCTCCAGCAAGGCAAAGTGACCGAGGCGCTCAAGTACTTTGAACGCGCCGCGGAGCTGGCACGCACAGAAGGCGAACTCGTTAACGCGCTCTCGTATGCCGAGGCGACGCGTACGCAGATCGCAGTGCAGGAGAAGTACCCGGCGCTGGCAGCCAAGCTCCAAGCCTCTGGTCCCGGCGCTCCCAGCCTGAGATAGGGACTTGCTCCGGCGTCGACGGTGTCTGGGTCGGGAGACGGTCCTTCACCATTGGAGGACCAGGCTGTGTCTGGAGGGGTCACCGACCATGTAATGCAGCTGATGTGGGGGGCAGATCCTGCGGACTACCAGGGCGGAGTTGGACCAAGTGCAACAATAGTACTTGGCTGAGAGAGCTCAGGCAGGATCAAGCATGGAACCCGGGGGGGGGGGGGTTGCTTTGAGCGGTCCAGGAGAAAGAGAGAGAGTGTGTGTGTGCAGGTGTGGGTGTGGGTGGGTGTGTGTGTGTGTATATGTCTGACCTGAGTGTATCGACTGAGAACGTGAGAAGAAAAAAGGAAAAAAAAAGAAAAGACGAGGCAGACGCACAAGTTTGAGACGATACGATCATTTCGCCCTTTCTTCTTTTTTTTCCTTCTTCTTTCACCCCCTTCGACCATTTCGACCGGAGTCCGGCATTGGAGGTGGTGGTGATTTGGGTTCCCTTCAGGCTTGGATGGAGTCAACACATAACCTCTTTTATTCCCCCCCCCCCCCCAATAAACTCTTTTTTTTCCTCCCCCACGTACATTGCGGTAGCAGAGGAACCCGGGGGCGCGAGGAGAGGGGGGGGGGGGGAAGACGAGGATGAAACATAGGAGGAGGAACAAGGAAGGGGTGTGCGTACGAGGTAGAAGGGGGACAAAGAAAGGAAGTACATATGTTACATTGAACCACCAAAAAATCAAACCATCCACTCTTAACCTACCTTTTCTATCTCTGTCCCTCTTATTTCTTTTTTAGTATCGTTGAGCCCTTTTCCCCCCTCTTCTTTCAAACCACTCCTCGTGGTACACATACACACATACACACACCGGCGAGGCAAATGCACAGAGAATTGTTCCGTCTTGACCAGGCCTGGCTTCCACCAACCAATCTCCTCAAGGCACCGGCAACGGCTGCAAGTGAGAAAGAGGATCGACCGTTGAGAGGTATCCAGAAAAGGACTACTGATTATTAAAGTTAGGAAAAGAAACCATTCCGTCGTTCCCAGGTCATACGAAACATAAAAAGAGAAAAACCGCCTTTCCCATCCATGCCAAATAATAATACCCTGCCTGCCTGCCTGCCAGCCTGCCGTTCACCCATTGTTGTCCCTTGCATGGCGTATCGTTAATCCTCGTGTTTGTTGGGGTTTTCTCCTTCTTTCTTTTCTTTTCTTCCCCCCCCCCCCTTTTCCCCTTCAGACATTCCGTGCGTTGAGTGACCTCTTTCACTTCAGACCCCTTGTCCAGAATATATACAGCATAGTTTCACTCTGCTTTACAACATATAGGCGACCTCCCCCCTCTTTTCTTCCCCCATTGTCCCCCATTCCAGCATCTTAGGGACGACACTCCCTCGCTCGCACGCGCCCTGCAACCAAGGAGGATGCTGCTACCGCTTGGACTTGTTACTCGCAGCTTTGGCCAGCCCGACCCCCAGCCCGACGCCGAGGGCGATGGCCAGGATGATGAGGAAGACAATCAGGGTGCACCACCACTTGAGCTTGCGCCTGTTCCGGGCGTGCTTGGTGGCGACGTCGATCTGCTTGTTTCCTTCCTCCATATGGGTCACGGCGTTGCCCGTCTGCTCCTCGACTCGTTTGACGACGGGGTCCTGCTGGATGACCATGGTGTCGAGGTCCTGGATCAGCTGCACCAGCTCGGTGATGGAGCGCTCGATGTTGAGGAGCTCGAGGTGGCGGGCGCGCACGTTGCCAAGCACGGCGGAGGCCTGGCCGGTGCGGTTGGTGCGGAGCTGCGTTGCGAAGAAGAACGAACGTCAGCATGATCCTGATCGAGAGAGGGGAGGAAATAGAAAGAAAGAAAAGGGGAAAGGACCAACCGCTGTCTGAAAGACACCCTCATCGCCCCAATCTCTCTCGGCCGCCTGCCGCACCTCCTCGTCCGGCGCATCTGGATTCACAATCCGGTACTGCCGCGAGATCTGCTCCCGATACCGCTCTCGGTACGCCTGCTCCTCCTGGATGTAGCCCTGCAGCTCCTTCTGGAAATCACCGTTGAGCGCCTCCCACTGGCGCTTCTTGAGCCCGGCGCTGCTCTGACCCGCCGGGGTGCGCTCGACGTCTTCCTTGAGGGCGCGCACCTGGTCGCGGATGGAGGCGGTCTTGCGCTGCGTGGTGGCGGCGAGGTCGTCGACGCGGCGCTGGGCCGAGGTGGTGTCGTTGTCGTCGGTGCCGGTGAGGGCGAGCTGGTGCAGCTGGCCGATGCGCTGGACGTCAGCGGTCAGAGAGCGGATCTCGTTGCGCACGTGTGAGACGCGGGAGAGGAAGTCCTGCTGGGAGAGAACATCGCCGCCTGGGGTGGAGGAGGAGGTGGTGGTGTCTTGGGCGTAGGATCCGTAGGGGTTCGCCGGGTCTGACTGAGGCGAAGAGAAATGTTGCATCTCATGTTGTTCCTGCGTGGGAAGGGAGCAAGGAGTCAGTCAAACTTTTTTTTTTTGTTTCGTCTTGTAGGAGCCTTCCTTCTCTTGGGCAGGGAGGGAGACAGGAAGAAGACATACTGGGCTCCCGTAAGGATTTCCATAGGGAGAAGAGCCGTGGCCCTCTTGTGGCTGCGAGGAGCCATACGGGTTTCCGGAGTACTGATTATATGACATGTTGATGTTGGATGATGGTGTTGAAAATAAGACCGGATCTTCCGGACAGAGAGCAGGAGAGGTAGAGAGAGAGAGAGAGAAAGGGAGGAGGAGCCGTCGTTCAATTGATAAATCCCCACACCGCAAGCTAGTCAATCTGCCAGCGAATATCTAGCCTTCTCTCAATCCGGTATCATCCGCTGTCGTTCATGTAGGAGAGAGGGGTAGGACAAGGTCAGGATTAGGATGGGTATGAATAGGGAGGACGAGATGAATTAAGTTGAGTTGGCACAGGGTCAAAATAGGTGAAGGCAGCGACGTCTGTGAAGAAGACAGAAAAGAAGAAAAAAAAAGGCAGATGGGACGAAGGGAAATACTACTAAATGATTACATAGTAAGTACATAGTACAGTCATTACCGTTGTTGGCGATGCAGATCACCACTATGTACCTAAATAAAGTATGTACTTACAGTAGAACCCAGCAGGTTGGAGCAGTAGTTTAGCACCTGCACAGCCTAGCAGAGGCCCTGATCCCAGGCAGCCGTTGAAGAAGCTCGGAAAAGAAAAGGAACAATCCCTCTGTAGGGTCCCCGTCAGTTGTAACTGCTGGCACAGTACCGGAGTTGCGCTGAACCCTGGTTCGTATGACGTTTTAAGCTTGTTCTCCCCCCCCCCTCTCTCTCTCCCAGGCCACTTCTCCGCTGTTTCCGTCTGTCTGGTAGGATCACCCCACCACCACCGCGGTCGGTCACTACCACCCTTGCTCGCCACGCTTTGCTTCTTTCTGAATTGTGGGGGCAATATGGGGATCTTTGCATAAAGTGAGTGCATGAGCACCTTTCCCTTCCCTAGAAACTAGAAAGAGATACCAAGGGTCGGAAGGATGGGGTCTCTTGATCAATTCGGGGGAGAAGGAGAAGGACAAGAGAGAGAGAGAGAGAGAGAGAGTCAATCTAGGCAAGGAAGGCTACAGAGGTGGTGAGAGACGATAGGGATTACCTATCGCGTACTATGTACAGGCAAGGGGAGGGGGATACGAGAATAAGCTTTAGAGGAACAGGGAGTGATACGCGCTTCAGTGACCCGGCTCAGTGGAACGAGCAGTTGCATGCAAGATGGTTTTTTTTTTCTTTTTTTTTTTTCCTCTTCTTCCATTTCTCAACCCACATTTTTCTGCAAAACCATCTAGAAACAAAATCGGACGAGCAGCGGTCTTTTCTTGATGGATCGATCCGCAGCTGCCGATAGCAGCAGTCGTCACTGATGAGGCTTTGCACTCGGCCCCCAGCTGCGGTGGATTATTGCATTGCGCCTCCTCCCTCCTCCTTCTGCACCACTACTAAGCCCTGGATCAACCCGAACCACTATCATGGCAAAACCTGCGCACATGAGACCATAGCTGCCAAGATTTACATCAAAACATTGGATTTTTATTATCGACCTAGCGACACAGATCTGCTAGTCAATTGTTGTTTGTCACTTGTCTGGTCATCCAGCACTTCCCATGTATGGAAACGAAAACTTGTGATAGAAGGTTTCCCGGCTTTGTTTCGAGAGTACTCCGAGTATCTTTGCAACTGGTTGGCGTACATCGTCTCCCCTCATCTCCATTCCTCAAGCAAGCAGCCCCTCTCTGCGATAGTATCATAGAAGGCTCAATGCTGAACGGTCTTCTCAAATTGCATCTGTTTCGATGCCACAAGATAGAATAGCTCTCGTCACCGCGGCTGAGGCTCGTCATGCACTGCCAAGTCGTCCTCGGTCAGATTTCGATGCATGGCACGGTAAGCCGTTCATGGATGCTGTGCCCCAAGTACCTTTGGTGTACAAGGTGTGGACAGCAAGAAAATTCTGGTATGACCCAGATACCTCGTCGCAGTAAATTCGCGCCGTAGGACCTCGTATATAGCCAGCCCGCTGGTCCCGGACCTGCCCGTAGACTTTGTCCCTTTTGCCCTGAAACTTTGGGTGAGAAACGCCCGGGGGGGCGCCAGAATTCTCTTGTTGGCCAAAGTCACCGTACTGGACGATCGTCCGCTCAGAGATAGTTCTTCTTCTTGCTTGTACGCGTGTACTGGTTCAGGTGCCACTCGACATCACCATCCTTGTTGTCCAGCGATCCACCTCGTATCTCGAAAGGCCGGAGGCTCATCCTCGGCCCGACCTCGCTGAGCTCGCAAGAGTCGTACGAGGTTCGGACAAAGACATGGTGCCTCACCTCGATAATGTCGTCGACGTTCTTGAATGTGACAATCCTGCCGCTCTTGGGTTTGCTGGTCATCGGTGGCAGCGGAGGAAACAGGTGCTTGAGGACCTTGACGATCCTCTGGCCTACTGGCGTGGTGAAGCCCTGTGGTTCTTCTGGTCAGCAGCTGCTCGCGGGGCCATCGGCATCAAGACACAACAAAGGACCAGCTACTAACCTCGAAGATAAGGTGGGGGTAGCTCTCCGAGACGGTACCACGAAGGCTGTTGGGTATATCCTGTCTCAGGACGACGTTGTGTAGAGAGAATGAGGCCGTGGGCCCATGAGGCAGATGAGACACTGTCATTGCCGTGGGCGTGCCTCGATGTTCATGCAGTAGTACGACGTCGGACAGGCCTCTGCTGTTGCAGGAGCGCACAAGCTCTGGCAGGATGGTATTGCCTCGATTCAGCCGGATGGCCGTGGGCATCAACAGTCTTATCTCCTTCGAGAAAGCAGCGAGTCTACTTGAGGGGGATCGGGAGGTAGTCACAAGGACGCGGGGGTCGATGACACCGGAAAGTGCAGCATCTGTGGTCAGGTCTGTCAGCTAAAGAACTAGATAGATGTGTAGTGCAAAGCAGTGGCGGCGGCGGCGGCAGCAGCAGCAGCAGCAGCAGCAGCAGCAAAAGAAGCGTCAGGCCCTTCAAAACCACCCGTATCCAAGCCTGTACACACGACAAGAACCAGGAGCTCAGAGACCGGCTCATGGCCAGGCCATGGACAGCGCCCAGCCTCTGCTTGATGCGATGACGATGACTCCCAAGAGAGCACTGTAGGGAGGTAGGGACCGCGCGGATTGTACATACACTCGTCGTCAAGATCGAGTTGATCCTTGATGTCTGCGCTCGTCTCATCATATGCGAGGTCTTTCCTCAACTGTTCATCGTTTGCGATTGCTCGGTCCAATGGCTTGCCGGTTGCGAGAGACTCCCTCAGTTTGGCCCGTTTCTCACTGATCTCGGCATCGCGGAGGAGGAGGGCTCTCCGGTAGAGATAGTCTCTTCTTTGTCTATTCTGCCTGCGCTGAGTAGAGAGAATATGTCAGCCAGTGCCTGGATTCTGATCCTGAGTGCCCAAAATGTACTCTACTCACAATCATCTTTGGTTCTTGGTGTTGTTATGGCTGGTCAAATGTAGTAAAGGTGCAAACCACACACGGGCATGAGGATCAAAAGTCTGAGTCCCAAGCCCATGTCCAGCGATAAGGGACTTTTTCCCCCGCTTATCGCCCTGCTCCTCTCCTGGGCGGGCAGGCAGTGTGGTGGCTGCAGGACAGGCCCTTGGCGCTAAAAGTGGGGGAAGACAGCGCCGGCACCCCTGTAAGTCATCGGCATGCATTTGAACCTCATTCTTTTCTCTGGGGTGCTTAAAGTCACAATCCACCAAATATATCCGACCTTGAGCAACCCATCACCAATTACCACCCACGAGGCCAAGAGTCAATCACACTCCGCCACCCACGCTCAACACACCTGGGGAGGACTGTTCTCACATGCCAGCTAGGATGTGATCACTGACACAGACGGCCATTACCTACTTTACCTCGATTCCAAGTGAAAGCTGCAATAGCTTCATCTTCTTTAAGATTGCGTCCAGGGTACGTTGTGCTACCCCTCCCCTTGTCACCCCTCTCCCCCACTGGCATGCTTAAGTTTGCTACCACTGCTGCTGCTGCTGCTGCTGCTGCTACCACTTCTATGACTCGTCCTGCTGCCTTTTCATGACAAATAAGAAGCTGACTCTACCTCAACAACTGCCTGCTGCAGTCCCCGATCCCGAGACCACAACAAGAGCATCTCTGCATCATGGATGCTGCCTTCAACCATGTTGGCAACCACCTGATCTCCGATTCTGCCGACACCATCAAGGCTGGTGGCTCTGATGACCTGTCCAATATCGACCCTGATGAGAGCCTGCTCTACGGAAAAGCTGGCGGGCGCAGGGGGACTGGCAACGGTCGCCGCCGGACCGACGACGACGATGGCGAGACCGAGCTAGGCGACGATGACGATGACGAGAGCCTGGCGAGCGTTCCCGTCAGCGCGATGAAGGGCGTGCGGCTCACGGACAACGAGGACGACAAGGAACTTCCTGCTCATGCCTGCGCCTACTGCGGCATCCACTCCCCAGCGTCTGTTGTCAAGTGCCTGTCCTGCAGCAAGTGGTTCTGCAGCGGCCGTGGGGGCACCAACAGCTCGCATGTCGTCAACCACCTAGTCCGCGCCCGACACAAGGAGGTCCAGCTGCACCCGCAGTCCGCCATGCAGGACACGATCCTGGAATGCTACAACTGCGGGACTCGCAACGTCTTTATGCTGGGCTTCATTCCTGCCAAGTCCGACACCGTGGTCGTGCTCCTCTGCCGTCAGCCCTGCGCCGCTAGCACATCTGCAAAGGATATGAGCTGGGATGTGTCGCGCTGGCAACCTCTGATCGAGTCGCGCTCGTTCCTGGACTGGCTGGTCCCTCCCCCGTCGGACGCCGAACAGCTGCGCGCCCGCCAGCTCAACCCGCCCACCATTGCCAAGCTCGAGGAGATGTGGAAGGAAGATGCCAACGCCACCGTCGCGGACCTGGAGAAGGCTGCGAACGTCGACGACGATCCTCATCCTGTCCTCCTCCAATACGACGACCCTTACCACTACCAGAACATCTTTGGTCCCTTGGTCAAGATGGAGTCCGACTACGACAAGAAGCTGAAGGAAGCTCAGGGGGAGGATGGCCTGGTCGTGAGCTGGACCGTGGGCCTCAACGGCAAGCACATGGCGAGCTTCATCCTACCCAAGATGGAGTCAGGCGATGTCAAGCTCGCGGTTGGCGACGAGATGCGTCTCAAGTACAAGGGCGAGCTTCGTCCTCCCTGGGAGGGCGTCGGCTATGTCATCAAGATCCCCAACAACCAGAGCGACGAGGTCACCCTGGAGCTCCGCAAGACTGGCAGCGAGAAGTCTGTCCCCACCGACTGCACCCACAACTTTTCCGCCGAGTACGTCTGGAAGGCCACGTCTTACGATCGCATGCAGCTCGCCATGAAGACTTTTGCCCTCGATGAGAAGAGCGTGTCTGGTTTCTTGTTCCACAAGCTGCTTGGTCACGAGGTTCAAGTCGCGCCGACGAGGCCGCAGATGCCTAGGAAGTTTACTGCGCCGAACCTGCCAGACTTGAACAACAGTCAGATCAATGCCATCAAGGCTGTCCTCTCCTCGCCTCTCAGTCTCATCCAGGGCCCTCCCGGCACGGGCAAGACCGTCACTTCGGCAACGATCATCTATCATCTCGCCAAGATGAGCAGCGGTCAGGTGCTTGTCTGCGCCCCGTCTAATGTCGCTGTTGACCAGCTCTGTGAACGCATCGACCGCACCGGTCTCAAGGTCGTCCGCCTGACTGCCAAGTCTCGTGAGGATGTAGAGTCTTCTGTCAAGTTCCTTGCCCTGCACGAGCAGGTGCGCCAACTCGCCGAAGACATGAATTCTGAGCTGGGCAAGCTCACCACGCTGAAGAACGAATATGGCGAGCTGAAGAGCCACGACGAGAAGAAGTTCAAGCAGCTCACCAAGGCTGCCGAGCGGGAGATCCTGAGCAATGCCGACGTCGTCTGCTGCACCTGTGTTGGTGCAGGCGACCCCCGCATCCTCAAGATGCAGTTCCGAAGCGTGCTAATCGACGAGTCGACGCAGTCTGCCGAGCCGGAGTGTATGATTCCTCTGGTTCTTGGCTGCAAGCAGGTCGTTCTGGTCGGCGACCATAAGCAGCTTGGTCCCGTGATCATGAACAAGAAGGCCGCCAAGGCAGGCCTGAACCAGTCCCTCTTCGAGCGGCTGGTGAAGCTTCAGCACGTCCCGATCCGGCTCAACGTCCAGTACCGAATGCACCCGTGTCTTTCGGAGTTCCCCTCCAACATGTTCTACGAGGGTTCGCTTCAGAACGGCGTTACAATCCAGGAGCGTCTTCGTAAGGACGTCGACTTCCCCTGGCCTGTCGCCGAGACACCCATGATGTTCTGGTCGAACCTGGGCAATGAGGAAATCTCCGCATCTGGCACATCGTACCTCAACCGCACCGAAGCCTCGAATGTCGAGAAGGTCGTGACCCGGTTCCTGAAGGCCGGCGTCAAGCCTCTCGATATCGGTGTCATCACGCCGTACGAAGGCCAGCGCAGCTACATTGTGAGCACCCTCCAGACGACTGGCACTTTCAAGAAGGAGAGCTACAAGGAGGTCGAGGTTGCCTCGGTCGATGCCTTCCAGGGTCGTGAGAAAGACTTCATCGTCCTCTCTTGCGTCCGCTCCAACGACACGCAAGGCATTGGTTTCCTTTCTGACCCTCGTCGTCTCAACGTCGCGCTCACTCGAGCAAAGTACGGTCTCGTCATTATTGGAAACCCAAAGGTTCTCTCCAAGCATGATCTCTGGCACCATCTGCTGGTACACTTCAAGGACGGCAAGTGCCTTGTTGAGGGTCCTCTCACCAACCTCCAGACTTCTCTGCTGCAGTTCAGTCGGCCCAAGACGGCCTACCGGGCCCCGCGTTCTGGCCCCGTTGGACAACAAACGACCGGCTATACCAACGGCCGCTACAGCGGAATGAACGGATCCACCCGCGACTTCGACTCGCAGTCCATGCTGTCATATGTTCCGGACGACGTTTCCTCGATTCACAGCTCCGCTCTGGGAGGCGCTGGCCTTAACTCGGCCTATCCTCACATGTTCTCGAGCTTCAGCCCTGACGCGTGGCCTGGCCTGCCTGGCGTCAACGCGCCCGGTCGATCGAATGGAAGAAGCCGAGGCCGAGCCACCGAGAGCGTGGCGGGCGAGAGCGTGGCCAACTCTGAGTTCACCGATGCCAGCGCCAGTGTGATCGGCGGCAAGGGTATCGGCCAGGGTGGCGCCAGTCTTGGATCAGGCCTGCAGGATGCCATGGGGTTCTCCCGTCCCACCTCCTACAGTCAGAGCGATCGCCTTCGCCAGTATGTAGAGGGTATGAGCGGTGGCCGCATGGGCCCGAGCAACGGATATCTGCGCAGGGACGATGACGAGAAGAGCATCAGCACTGCCTTCCACAGCCAGATCGGTGGACCCGGCTTCGACGGGATTTGATTTGCCTGACGAAAATCGCGAATGGCTCTTTTCTTAAAGTTATTTGCCACAGCCTTTCACTGCCTATCCCGAGGCACGATTTCATCGCCACCATTCAGCCTCCCGTCGCCCAGCGCAAGGAAGAGCAGTACTACTCTACGGTCAGATCGGCCCACGTCACAGTCAACTGTGCAGGTCATCAAGCAGCACAGTCATACGACGAGGCTAGTTTGCACGGTTTACCCCGTGCTCCACGGTCAAGCCCGCGAGCAGTCACGATGACCAGACGCAGTACGGAATCCGGTAGGATCGCTCGTCCGTGTCATGCAACGAAGACAAAGCGACGAGAGCAATCTCAGTGTTGGCTATCTAGTTCACGCATGCCTGACGAGCAAAGGCCGCCACACAAAATTAGTGTGCTGGCGGGGTGTGGGAGGGGAGTTGAAGGGAGAAGAAGCCTCAGGACCATCATCTGTTCTATGCTGAGCAAAAAAAAACTAGGGGTTGACATGGCCAGTTCGATCTACATGATTGGTTGCAGGCTTTTTGAGTCAAGGGATATTTGCCTATTCCATGCTCAGAGATCAGTCGGCACGAGCATCTTTTCGTCCAAAATGGGGGGTCCTAAACCAATCCGCACATCTTGTGGGACAACACGCCTTTGGGAGATATGGAACGTTTTGGGGGGGGGGGGGGGGAACCCAAGAAAATAAAATAAAAAATGCAGTAGTAACAGTTCAGTCGTTAGTTATCCGCCTCGATAATAGTCACTCCTTTTGATAATATTTTTCGTCCCTAGTAATGCAATATTAGGCTATGGGACGATTCTATCATCTATTAATTATATCAGGGATCGAAGGTTTGATGTCGAAGATGCCGATGGACATGTCAGTAGCAAGGAAAGCTGCGCACACGACTTGGCTCCAGCCACAACAGTCTAGGCCACCGGGCAAAGGATAGAGAGGGGGGGGGGATATCATATAGTCTATTTGGTCATGTAAATAGGCATCATCTTGTGCGTCCTGGATCTATCCTACCCTGGGGATCTTTTTCCCTTAATCATCTACCCTCTCCTCCGTACCCACGCCTAGTACTCTCGCTCTGCCGAATAGTCATTGATTACCCCTGACAGCAGCCTCCACACAGTCATCACAAAAGACAAAGCTGTCAGCGCTCTCATCGTCAGGGTCGCGGGCGAAATGGACGGCGTGGTTTTTCTCGATCACGAGCCAGGGCCCGATGACGGCGTGCTCGTGGATGCAGGGGCTGTTGGTCTTGAGGTAGACTGTCTGGCCTGCCTCGAAGGGACGGGGTTGTTCCTGTTGAAGGAAGGCATGTCATTAGTTGGGTTTGAAGGTGTAATAATTACGGGATAATTACAACATATCTTGGAAGATGTTATGTAGCATGTAGTACAATTGCGTTATTGGAAGGTAGATCTGATGATGATTAGCTGGAAGTCAAAACTCACTGTCGTACTATCGGCTCTGTAGCGTGACTGGATCTCGTTGGTGGCAGGACAACGCCCGCCTGGGGATGTGCTCATGTACTGCGTGTAGTAATTATTAGCTAGTATCCGTTGTAAGCTGTATAATGGGCCAGAGATATACGCACGTTTCCCATGTTGTTGATTATGATGTGACGAAGCGTATTAGGATCGTTATTTTGTATTGGTGGTGGCTATAAATCATAGCAGGCTTGAGAATGAGTCTGGCATGGCTGGTTTATCAAGGCTGGTAATGGGGTCCGATGTTTCCATTTCACTCTGTAGAAAGGTTTGGAGGCTCAGTAGTCATGTGGTGAAGTATATGCTGAGAGCCTCAGGGTGAACAGTTTCCTGCTGAGGATGGTTTCGCAGGGTGGATGATTTACCCACAGCTTGCTGTAGGACTTCATTAGCTAGACTCAGGAGTGGCTTCACCCTGGTTAAAAAGCTTGAACTCACCAATATTGAAGATATAAAAATTAGGAGAGAACTCTCTATGTAAGTACCTGGTAGTCATTTTGAACTGGTTTTGGTTGTCCCTGGAAGAAAATCAATAATGAGCTCGTTCAACTCAGAAAGGGACTGTTGTTATGCACTGCTGAGAGAATATGCATAGTATCATTCTCCATGTGAACTATTCACTAACCCAGTATAAGAGAATATTCCAGCAAGAATTCATTCTATCATTACATTGATCAGATGGTGGCTATCCCAGGTTTAAGGGCAAGGCTGTGTATTGAAGTCATTCCATGGTGAGTATTAATATGCAATGAAATTGGATGATGTGCAAACTGCATCCTTGAATACTTGGGCATTCATCAATGAAACAAACAACTTTTTAGTATTTATAGCTTCCTTTTGGTCATCACTTGTAATTATAACATAGTGAAGCTGAGATTATCATCTTTGAATAACATGAGCCTTAAAGACCAGACCTCAATAGGAAAGCTAGTTGCTACCATTCTCACTGCTTTGATATTGAAAGATTACCGCAAAGCATCATGACCCTTCAGACAGAAATGCCAAAGGAATTGTCAAACCAGGACATAATCACATAGTGTTTCTTCATATAAAAGTAAACAGGTTCCCCCGCGCCACACCCAGTGAGCGCCTCTACGACGACGACGACGTCAGCACCTGGGTTCCCCGTTGGGATCGACCAACCTTTCTCTGCGGCTCATTTCTGCCAATCTTCAAAGTCGACCACAAGTCTGGATGTCATGGCCCTTGCCATGCAGCAATAGTACTCCAGGATGACGGGAGGGTAATCTGCTGCCGTGCACTCGTGTGTGATCGAGTCAGCCTCGCTTCTGGGTTTTGTGATGTGAGAACGACCAGGATCAACGATATAGCCCGGCTGTACGACTGTGTGCTAAAATACTACAAAGACTCGTCGAAAGGGTGTCCTTGGGAAGGGAGACACCTTCATTGGAGAGGTTGTGATCTTCAGCTTGATTTTTACATTTGCACTCGATGGCGGCATGTGCATGACATACCGTGAACAAGGACCGACCTTTTTGTTGAAGTTCACGGATTACCTCGCGAGTGGTCCTCACGCTCACGACCAGAGCAACAACTCAGCATGGGATGAAAGCTTTCGCAGGACTTTCGAAAGCCTCCTCAGATATTCTCATGGCCGCCGCCTTGGCATATATGGGGCACAAGGCACGTGTGGACTGGCACCAGCCATCACAGTCCCTGGTGATGAAGTGGCCTTCCTCCCTGGGTATAAACAACCAGTCATCCTGCGCCGCATCCCTACGGGGGAGCTTCAGACGTCAAGTCACTGGCGGACTTTCTTGCGCCACTTGGCTGTGCCTGCCTCTCGCCACTACCGTGTCGTTGGCCCTGCGTCAATGATGCATCAGAAACTCGGCAAATACGGGGTGCCTCAACCGGTACTGATGAATTGCGATGCCTGGACTGCAGGCAGCAACAAGAAAGAGGTCAAGACTATTTATCTACATTAGTTACTGGTGGAGATGTTCATGAGCTAGAGACACCCTACAAGGTTTTACAGAAGTATAAAGAGAGTGAGAGGCAAGTAAACACACCTGCGTTGGTAACTCACCAGCACCCTGTCGTGACTGACTAAAGTATATATATATTTTTAGTAGTCTCATTCAAAGACAATACTATTGTAATGAGCACGGTTTAAGTTCCTGGGGTTTTTGAAAGTAAATGTCAAAAGGGTTCATGTTTGCAGAAAAGCGGTGTTCATCTAATTACCCGTACAATGATTCAATCCGGAAAAGTCGGTCCACCATTTGGGGCGGAGCCCAGAGAGTCAAATATATATATATAGCCTTGGAGCGAGTGTTCATTATTTACCAGCCTTGGAGAGGCCGTCCAGATGAATCCTAGCTTGAGTGTATAAGTACTTGGATTGAAAACTTGAAAGGCTATAAAGAAAGTCTTTCAATATTTTAGTAAGTGGGAAACTGTCTATCTTTCTATGAATATACTATATATGTAATATATATATATATATATGTATATACATATATTTGTATTCAGCTCTTCAGACTTGAATAGACTCAACAACAACAACAACAACATATCCATTACGTCTGTGCAGAGACGTTCGTATTTATAGCGGGGTAGTGCTGGTCCTTCGCATGTCTTGAGGGGCGCAGTTCGGAAAGAAAACGGCGAGTAACTCTCGCTTCTAAGGCCCTGTAGGCTACGTAGCCGCCCTACCGCCCCCCTACTAGCGTTTTAGGAACCTTGGAAGGGTTAACGGTGGTCATTTTGGTACGTATTGATTCCATGGCAGAACGAGTTTCCGACTCTTCTTGTCTCGAGAGAGAGCAATCGGCCGATCTTGTTAGGATCTCCCCAGTGTAATCACCAGTTCTTTTCTCTTTGTTTCTTTCTCTCTCTTTAGTTCTCTCTCTCTCTTTAGTTCTCTCTCTCTTTTCCTCCCTCTCCACAAGCAATCATACTTCTTTGCGCAACGAAACTACTGCACACAAAAGTCAATGGCTACACCAAATCCTCCGGCCGCTGATCCCGCCGCAGAGAAGAGGAGCACACCACCGAAGGAAACAGAACCCACAGCAGCGGCCGCGTCACATGTAGAGACCCAATCTCCAGCCGCCAACATCAACAACAGCACCTCCACCACAGCAACACAACAACAGCTTGCTCCGGAAGCGGCGGCGGCAGCGGCAGCAGCAGCAGCAGCAGCAGGAGGAGGAGGCGGAAAAGAGCATGATGACGAAAAGAAGACGACGACAACGACGAGCCCGAGACGCTCCCTGCAGGCGGCATTACCAGTGAAGACGGCAACAGACAAAGAGACAGGAGCAGGAGACTCCCCGCCCAGGCTGAGCATCCAGACGGACGATGGCGACTTCCACGGCGAGGTCCTGAGCAACGACGACATCCCGTCGGCCGAGACGATCCGGCGGATTGGCGAGTATATCGTGCTGGACCGGCATGGCAAGACGCACACGTTCAAGAGCCTCTATACGGGGCGTAATGTTGCGAGGAGGGTGCTGGTTATCTTTGTGCGGCACTTTTATTGTGGTGTATGTCTTGATTCCCCCCCCCCCCCCACCAGAACAGGAGGCAGAATTAAGAGAAGGATGATGACGACGACGACGATTTTAACATGTTTGTGTGACCATTTCCAGAACTGCCAAGAATACCTCCGCACCCTCTCCGCCTCCATCCAGCCCGAGTCACTCCTCCATCTCCCCATCAGCACCTTCATAGCCATCATAGGCTGCGGCGACCCAGCCCTCATCGACATGTACGCCTCCGAGACGGGCTGCCCGTACCCCATCTACGCCGACCCGACGAGAAAGCTCTACCAGGAGCTGGGCATGATTAAGACCCTCGCGCTCGGCCAGCGGCCCGCCTACATGTCCAAGAGCCTGCTCAAGAGCTCGCTCGACAGCATCGTGCAGGGCGTCAAGCAGATCAAGAGCGGGCTGGCCATCCGCGGCGGCGACCAGCGCCAGATAGGGGGCGAGTTTCTCTTTGAGCCTGTCCAGCTGCAGAGCCCGGACGCAAGCCCCGTGCATGAGTTTGACAGGAGGCTGGAGAGGGAACAGCAGCAGCAGGACCACCACTCTCTTGAGAAGAATCACAAGGGCGACGACGGCGACGCTGCCGTCGTCGTCGTGGCCAAGGACCCGGAGAAGGACGGGAAAGCTGGAGGGAAGGAGAAGATCACCATCAAGGAGGCCAATAACCACAACAACAACAACAACAACAACAACAACAACAACAACAACAAGCACAGCCGGACCACGAGCGTGACGGATAACGACAACGACGAGGTCGAGGACGAGAGGCTGGTCGAGGAGAAGAAGGTGACGTGGTGTCACCGCATGAGGACCACCAGGGACCACGCCGAGATCCCGGAGCTGATGGAGATCCTGGGCCTGAACGGGCAGGGCAAGCCGATCAAGGACCAGAAGAGGTGGTCCAAGGCCCTGGAGACGAGGAAGGGAACGGGGCTGAGCATGGCGAGCCAGATGAGCCAGATGGGGCATCGAAGGATTGTGAGTGGTGAGGGATCACCATGATTTGAGCATTAGAGAGAGGTCCCTCCTCCTCCTCTTCTTATTTTTTTTTCTTGCTTTCTTTTTTGGTTTATTTTCATCTGCGTGGTTGTTTCTTTTACACTTATAGCGAATCTACAGCGAAGCGATCGTGTTCTTTATAGCTGGCATCTATTTTCTTCTTTTTTATTATTATTATTATTTTTATACAAAAAACAAATGAGTATTGGCGTATCTGTACAGTACTTGCATGTCGCAGGCAGACATAAATAGCTGTAGATACACGTCTCATGAGGAGGAGGCTTCAGTAGTAGGCCAAGCGAGAAAGTCCCGTCTATTTTTCTGCATTCCGAGATACGGTAATAGCTCTCTCTCTCTCTCTCTCTCTCTCTCTCTCTCTCTCTCTCTGCTCCTAAAAAAAAAAAAAAGGACCGACAAAAGCCTCCAATGCACAACTGACTGGCTGCATCGATAACTCTACGCAACATTCTTTTCTTATCTAGAGGTGGGCATCAATCTCACCACGCGAAGAGACCCCCACCATCACCTTTCCATTGGCTCACATTTTTTCTTCTTCATCATTTTCATATGCACCCTCCTCTTTTCATCATGTCGTGCATAATTTAAGCATATTCACCCTATAGGGCATCCCATCATCAAGGCCTAGACACTCATGTACGTTGCAATGTTGTGGGGGGGGGGGGGGAGAGCAGAGTGGTTCGTTTATGTGCTTACACTCCCACACCACCACCACCGCATGAATGTCGCCAAAGAAAAAAAGAAGAAGAAAAAGGCTCCATACCACCCATCGTCCCTTTGCTGCTCCGTGCCCACCCTCTCTCTCAGTGGTTGCGAAGGAAAGAAGAAGAAGAAAAAAGAGCTTGGGCAACACGACAGACAGAAGGAGGATGGCGGATGTGCCCATCGGGCCAGGTTGAAGTGAGGCGGGCGAGTGGTCTTTGTGGCTGTTGGGTGTTCCTGTCAGAAGCAGGGAAGCCTGAACCGGCGTCATGCAGAGACGGGACAACATGCAGTGCAACCCAACCGTGCCGCTTGCTGCAGGCAAGGAGCCCTGTCTCTCTCTCTCTTCCTCTCTTCCTCTCTTCCTCTCTTCCTCTCTCCCTCTCTTTCTCTCTCCCTCTTTCTTCCTCTCTCACATTGCGGGTCCTGGGGATGTGTGGGGGTGGATATGCCGTTGAATCGTCTCGAAACCCTTACTGTTGGGGAGGTGGCAACCTCGGGGCGGATGGTGTGAACGTGGCCTCGAATATCTCGACACCTCCCTCCCTCCCCCCCCCCCTCCTTCCTCCTCTCCCTCTCCCTTTTCCTGTTTGCGCGCGCCCCGGAACCCAATGCCGGTAGTGGTCTGGCGCTGTAGGTAGCCATGTCATTCTGTGCCTTGCGCGCCGATGGTATTGGGCTTCCTTTGGTGTGGATGGACGATCCGTTCTGGTTTGCAGGGCGTGCGACTATGGCACGGCGTTAGGTTTATATGTAATGTACTCAACGCTGTGTTCAGGAAAAAAGATATCCTGGAAGAAGTTCCCGCCAAGGATGCCTGAAAAAAAGGCCCATGCATTCATTCATGGACATGTGTATCCATGGGGCTTCTTCCCTTATAGCTGACGAAAGTTGATTTATATATACATATACCCCTTCTTGTCATTCACAAGTACCGAGTAATTTTGCTCTAATGTAGAACATACCCGAAAAAAAATCCCACCTTGATTTCTCCTATGGGTTGACGATATAAAACTCGAGCGTCTTTGGACAACGATCCGAGATGGCGACGTGCCAGATCACAGGCCAATCAGACACCTACGGTCTGGGCATCCGGATTGCCTTCTACCTACAATGGTTTGCCCTGATCATCTCCTGTTGGCTCTCCGAGGGCGACGCCCTCAACCTCAAGTTCCTCAACGCCCTCACCATCGCAGCCACCTCGATCGGCATGGCGATCAACTTGAGCACCCTCCAGCCGGTCGAGGTATACATCGTCCTCCTCCTGGTCTGCGGCACCTTGTATTTTCAGGTGCCCGTCTTCCTCTGGCGGGTCGTGACGTGCTGTCGTCCCTGGTGGGATACGGAGCGCTGGAACAGGCTGCGGATGGGCTGGCTGTTCAAGACGGGGATGGCCTTGTTGTTGGGGACGTTGCTTGGCGTGCAGATCTGGTTCTGGTGTACCGGCGTCTATGAGCGGCCCGTGGGAACGGATGATGATGATGGTGGGTGTCGCCAGTACGCCTTCTTGTTCGGCCAGGTTCCGCTTGACAGCTCTGCCGTGACCGCGGTGAATATCATCGTCCACATTGCAATCCTCATCGTCGGGACCTGGAAGTTTTGTGAATGGATTGGTATGTTTGATGAGTGTCAATGGCATCGTGAGAAGAAAAGACGAAGGTGGACGTGAGTAAACCATTCCGGCGCCCGAAGCCACAAAAGTCGCCCAAGGATGGTGCTGACAAAGACTCACAAACCTATCACTTACGATAGGATCACCAACAACCGCATCGTCTTCCTGCAACAGCTCCGCACCTTCTCAGACCTGATCGCCGCAGCCATACTCGTCATGGCGGTTGAGCTCGTCATCTCCTGGAACCACATCAGCGGCGTCAACGACCTCAGCTCAGCCGCGCAGCTCATCCCGCCCGTCGTCAGCGGGGCCTATTTCCTCCGCAGCATATACGTTTGGATGGCAGAGCCGCCTGCGGAGAACCATTATCTCGAGTTCCCGTATTTTCCGGGGGAGAGCGCCGAAACCGGCAGCTACACCATCACCAGCGATGGGAACATGGCGTATGTCGACGCCAGAGATTGGGCGGACCGGAGACACCATCCTCACCCCCGACGCAGCCACGGCCGTCCCCGTCGTCGTCGTCCTCGTCGAAGAAACCCGCACGCGTCTCGAGGCATGGCTTATGAGCCACAGCAGCCAATGGCCGGCGCAGAGGGGCCAGCAGCGCCGGCATCTCCTGCGGCTGCGTCTGCTGCCGGAGGCAGCCGTCATGCGACTGTCGTGGACGCGCCGGACGAGGCAAACGCTGCTGAAAACCCTGTCGCAGAACCAGAGGCCGCTGCGCACCCTCCTTCTCAGGCCGGTGCCGCTGAATAAGCAAGTAGGTTTTACTTCTCTGTAGTAGCATGTGGTGGACAGGAGGGATATGTGCTTGGTTCAGGCGGATAAGTGGGCGAGATTGTTCGTTGTTCATGAATACAGTATTGCGGGTTTTCTGGTGGTTTTTCTTCTTTTTTCTTCTTCTTTTCCCTCTTCTTCTTTTCATGATGCAATGTGAAGAAAGTTTCCTCGGAATTGGCAAGCTGAAGAGACAGGCTGGCTGTTGTGAAAGAGGTCCGGTCCAGATTGTACCATTCGTCGGTGAATCGCATAGTCGTCGTCGTCGTCGTCGTCGTCGTCGTCATATAATGCAGTTTGCTTCTCTGTCCCCTTCAAGCCTTTCTCGCAACCTTGGTGATGACACAGAGATAAAGCGGCCCCCATTGTCCCCTAGCCTTGTGGTCAGGGACAGCGATCCTACCATATTTTGTCTCTTCAGTCAGCATCGCGAGCGCACTGTCCACTCCTTCTTCTTCTTTCTCCGACTCTGCCCCCAGCTTCTTCTTCTTCTTCTTCCTCGCCGCGCTGCCCAGCTCAAACCTGACCTTCCACCCCAGCCCAGACTTCTTTTTCTCCTTCTCCACCGCTGCCAGTATCTTCTCCACCACCCCATCATTCTCCCCCGTCTCGATCGAGCACGTCGAGTACACGACCCGCCCATCCGCCCTGACAGCCCGCAGCGCTGTCATCAGGAGGTCCGCCTGCAGCCTCGCGAGCGTCTTGGACCCGCCCCTGCGCCAGCGGGCCATCTCGTCCGCGATGCGCCCGCCCGACGCGGCCCTGAGGTGCGCGTGGATGATGTGCCGCTCTGACGAGCAGGGTGCATCCAGCAGCACGCGGTCGTAGCCGCCGGGTCCGCAGGGCAGCTGTGTCACCACCCGTGCGTCAGAGCCGTCCAGACGCAGGACCCGCACCGCGTTGCTCTCGAATAAGGGAGCTGGCAGGTAGGATCGCAGGTTGGAGGAGAGTCGCTTGTTCCTGGCGTGGTCCAGCTCGTTGGAGTGCAGACAGCCGAGGCTGGCGGGTGCGGGGGTTGTTTGTGCTGGTGTTTCTGAAGCCGATGAGCGGTTTGCGTGGAGGTGAGGAAAGATGAGCTGGGCCAGGGCGACGGACTTGCCGCCTGGGGCTGCGCAGAGGTCGAGGACTTTGTCATCTGGTTGGACGTTGAGCATGTGTGCGCATAGTGCGGATGCGGCGTCCATGTTCCAGTGAGACATGAGGTCCTTCTCTGGACTGCTTGGTGATGGGACAGGCTGTGGTGCAGGGAAGAGGAAGGACTCTTCTTCTTCTTCTTCTTCTTCTTCTTCTTCTTCTTCTCCTGGCTCTGTCGTTGTGGTCGTAGGGTGAACACGTTCGTATAACAGGATGCCTGGTCCTGTGGTGACGACCGTGCCGTCGTCTGCCCCTGTTGACAGTTTTGGCAGTTGAATCTGCCGCAGCTCATCCTCTGGCACTGTTGAGAAGAGGGCCTTTTCGAGCCCGACTCGAGGGACATACTGGTTCACCAGGGCGCTGTACCGAGTCGGCCTAGCCAGCGCGGGATAGAGTGATTCGTGCCATCTCTGACTGCCCCAGTTCGCGTCCGAGGCGTAGTGGGAGTGGAAGGCCGCGACTGTGGCGTCCAGATGCTTTCGATCAGCTTTGGTGGTAGGCATGTCCAGACCGAACACCTTTTGGCTGTTTCTGGGAACAGCCGAGAGCGTACAAGAGTCCAGATATGGAGGTGTGAATGGGACTGGAGTGTGGTGAGCGTCGGTCGAGCTTCAACTTTCTACCTCCCTTCGTTGTCGTATCTCAATTTTTATTTCCCCCTTCGAATTTCAAGGGTTGAAATTGTGACGCATATGTGACGAGCACATTCAGGACGACACGTACAGTGTCACAATCCTCAGAGAAAAATTGAGTCTCTTGAAACTTCAGCATTCGAAGGCAAAGAAGAATTTGAGAAGTCGGTTGAGAAGGAATAAGCAAGAGCAAGCCAGTCCATAAAGTTCATCATCATCATAAGAAATTCTGCAGTTGCGACCACGATCCCCTAACCCTGAGAATTAGACGCTCCACTCCCCCCCAAAGTCCAGATCACTCAATCACTCACTCACTCACTTCCTTCTGACCGTTTCCCAGAATCTCCCAATCTTACTACCATGCTTGTTGTTTTCCTTGCTCAGCAGACTGGAGCTCCTAGAAGTCGTCGCACTGCTCAGCCCCTGCCTCGTCCCGGCAGCGCCGCCACCGTCATCATCACCATCATCACCACCACCATCCGCCCTCTCACTCTCCTCCCTCACAACCCCGAGCCTCCCCCGGGCCTCTCTACCTCCCTCAACGCCACCACCTATCCGTCCTCCGACGCCCGTGCCCGTCCCCTTGGCCCTCAGCCTCCGAACCCGGATCTCAAACCTCTCCCTCCCCAGCTCCCGCGTGACACACCCGCCCCGGTACAGCCCATCCTTCTCCCCGTGCACCGCGCCGCCGCCGTTCTCGACGCCCAGCATGGTAGTAGTAGAGTGCTTGGTCGCTTCCCTCTGGCAGTACTGCCGCGCCGCGTCGTTGGCCGACGCCGCTGTGTAGTAGAAACTGCCACCGAGGGGGGTCGTCAGGGTCCCCGTCTTGTCCGCGGCGGATGCGAAGTCGCGGCGCAGGATGATGTAGATTGTGGAGAGGTCGACCTGGAAGATGAAGTCGATCATGATGGGCAGACCTTTTTGTCGTGTTTTTGTTCTTTGTTTCTTTTCGTTAATTCGCTTGTCTGTTGACCTCGCTTAGACCGCGAAGAAAAGATCCTAGAAGGAGGAGGAAGAAGAAGAAGAAGGGGAAGGGGGGGGGGGGTTTGTTCGATCTCTCTCTCTCTCTCTCTCCGGGTGGAGTCTGGCTGGGCCACCCTGAGAATGTCACTTTGCGGTCATGGGATGATTGATCACTCAGATGAGGGGGCTCTCTCTCTTTACAGAGGTATGAGGAAATTTGACATGATTTTAAGGGAGTCCGGACCGAACAGTCGGTGACGGCGTCGGTCTGCTGCAGGTTTCCTGGCGGGTATGCAACAAAGAAAGAAAAGAAGAAGAAAAAAAAAAAAGGAAGGACCTTTGTGCGAGAGCTGCAACATGCAGAGAAGAGGAAGGAAAAAAGAAAGAAGAAAAGAGAAAGAGAGAAAAAAAAAAGGATTTCCCAGACATATATGGATCCAGGTCAAATTTTGCCGCGCCGCAGGTGTCGTGTTCCAAGGTAATTCGAAGCCGCCCGACGCGCATGAGTTGTTCAGCCCAGCACCCCAGCACAGGGGAAAACACGCGATAGAGTTTTGCACATTGGAGTAGACCCCGGGAATACCCTTTTTGCTTATCTTGATCCGTAATTCACAGTATGGGTGTTACAAGCCCCAAGGGACCAGACAGATTTTCCTTGGGAGGTTTATACTCTTGTATGTAGTCTAACATTTACAAACTTTCAAGCTGCACCAGATTTCAGTCTCACAAGTCAAAAACCATGACAGGGCCAAATGAGCCGATCCAGCAGCATGACGCTACCGCAACAAAGACGAGCCCTCAAGCATTCTCCTCCATATCAAGCGGGCCAAACAGTGATGGCTTCTCATTTCGCTGACGTAGGGCATTTTCCTCGACCTCCTCGATAGGATCGCTGTTGAAGTTGGGCAGCTTGCGAATACTGGTCCTCGTACTGCCGGTCCGCTTCTGGCGGCGTCTGGTCACAGCCTTGCCGCGGATTTGGCCTAGAGAAAGTGCAATCTGTCGTCCCTCATCCAAGTGACTAGTCTTCTTGCCAATGAACGGCCTGGGCCGCGAGAACCTGAACCCTTCGTCTGCTTCGCCATGGTCTTGGGGCGGACGCGGACGAGAAGGCAGGGATGCATTCTCCGAGTCGCTCGTGGGCATGTCCCAAACGTCACCGTGACGTAGAGGCTTATCCGTGGTGCCTGACGATGAAGTCAATGTAGTATTGGATGAGGTCGAAGAGCCCACGGTCGCTTGATCCGTATGAATGACCGCATTCGAGCAGCCTGACATGGTTTCTGAGAGGAAATCGGGCGAGGACTTTCCAACTGTGGCCTGGTGGCTGATGGAAGCAATGGTAGAGACGTCGGGCTCAGACGACTCACTCTGTTCTGCGAGGTTTTGAGCGTCAACTGCAGAGCTGTATCCTAAGCCTGGGCTTGCCTTTAGGAGAGGGCTCGCAGGCGTACGGGCTTCGCCACTTTGGCAAACTCCGTCGGTGCTCGTGGAGGGGTCACACGGTCGAAGCTTTCTGGCCGCACATTTTCTTGCATCTTCTCTTGCATCTTCAAGGACTTGTTCGAGGTGATCGTTGGACTCTCCGAAAATGAATTGGCGCCACTTGTCATTGTCATCCTTGGGGATTTCTGGCTGGGAATCTGGCTGTGCCTCCGTCTTGTCTGGTATATCATGCGCGGCAGGTTTCTTGACTTCCTCAGCCCGTAGCTGCTGTATGGGCGACATGATCCGGTGTTTATCAGCCTGCTTGGCCAGAAGTACTGGTGCGGTCTTGGAAAGACCAGGAGCGTCCTGGCCAGCAGTGCTGGGAGAGCACAGAGGCATTAGCAAACAGACCTCATCAGATTCCTCCCCGGCGCATGGCGTAATGTTTTCTCGCGACTTCCTGGCAGTAGTATGTGGGCTCTGGTCACCTGGAGAGAAGCCAGGCTCATGACAGTCTGCGCCGACAGAGCTCCGAGAGCCCAGATGGCCGTCGTGCTGCGACATCTTGTCGTCAACGGCTTTCGGTTGTTCAGGCTGGATGAGACCGGCAGGCAACTGCTTATTTGCCTCTTGGCTGCTTGCGATCTCCTCGTCGCGCTCATCGCCTCTCTGTGTCTCTTGCTGCGGTTCATGGCTCAAGTTCGCAAGCACCCGCACAGCTGGCTCTTCATTTTCTGTGCTCTCGTCCTCTGCATCATCACGTAACGAGGACGGCAGGGCGGCAGATTTCTGGTCTTCATCTGCACGACCTGCTCGCTTGTGAAGTCCAAGGTGACTGACGCCAGGTGAAATCTCTCGGGGCACCAGAGACTTCGAACTGTCAGACAGCGGTAGATCGTTCCGTGATCGATCACGCGCCACCCCACCCACAAAGTCTCTCCAGGCTTCGTTCTGTTCTGCTTCAGACGATGGAATACTCGGTCGCCGTGCTCCAACCCGCGCTTTAATGCTTGCCGCATCGTCAGAGTCGCTTGACTGGGGAGGAAGCAGCTGCGGGAAGTGAGGCCGGTGGGGCACAGGGTGATACAGCAGAGGTGAGCTTGTAGAGATCGGTCCCTGACTCGAGTCTTCCTATGACTCGTGCGCAGAGGACTCCTGTTCTGTTGTATCATGACCATGAGGGGCATCTTGTGTGCGATCCCGTTGGTGTTCAGGTCCACGAATTTTGCTGGCTGCGTTCCCGCATTAGAGAAAGACAGCATATTTAGACCTGAAGCCTATGAGTACTTGCCATCTCGACTGCCTTCGACATTTCTGCATCCTCTCCTGGAAGACGTGGCGTTGGAGCTGGCATCCAGAGCCCTCTCATGACTGCCGACCCTGACCCTCAGCTGAGAACGGGCGACCGGTGTTGAGGTCCTGGTCACAGCTTCTGGGACCCTGAGCTGCCCGTCCACAGCCTTGATGCCAAGGAGGCGGCAAAATCTGTCCCTGGAGGGTTGGTATCGTGGGCGTGGACCACCCCAGGGATCATCACGTGAAGAAACCCGTGGCTTGGAGAACTCCATCTGGATGGGTTTCTGGACGTCAGTCCCCACCCAGTCGCCCTTGAGCAGCAGCCTGCGTCTCTTGTGGCGCAAGTCCTGTTCCGCCTCCTCTCTCTGGAGGGAGGCCGGGCTCGGAAGCCTGAGGGAGGAAGTCTGGAAGTATCGGCTCGTCTGAAGAGATTCACCATCTCTGGCTCGCTTCTTGCCGGGAGACGGCGCGGCTGGGCTGAGCTTAGATGAACCATGATGAGTGGGAGAAGACGAGTGGGACGGACGGGCCAAGATAGAAATCGAAGGTGGACTGGTTTTGGCATTACTATCCGTCAGACTAGAGCGAACCTTGGCGAAGTGTCTTCTCTGGCGCAGAACGATCTCTCTGCCCTTCCGGCCGCGAGAATGGCGGGCCAGGTTGCCTTCGGTCCAATTCATGCTGGTGAGCCTGCGTACTGAAGCCTAGGAACAACAAGCCAAGGGTATTGGCAAGACGAGCATAGAAGCCGGAGGAGAGGTGGAGGCATGGGAAAGAGGGTTGGCCATGATGATGTCCAATGAAGGAGGGAAGAAGAAGTCGTCCAGTGAGGTCGCTGCCTCCCCCAATCAGGGGAAGGAAGGAGGTAGGTAGGAAGAACATAGGCCAGGGGAAAGTGCAGGGGCAGGCCCAGTGACGTGCGCCCCTCCTCCTGGCGACCCCTCCAGGGCGATAGCGGCGGGAGCTCTTATCGCAGCTGCTACGTTCCGCTATCAGCACCACCCAATCCATTGTAAGTCTCCCCCTCACGGTCCAGCCCAGCAGCACAAACACACCACCCTTCAGGCCGTCGACGATGCGAAGGCTTTGGAAGACGCTCAACTCCGTCGCAAGCAGATCACCGCTCTCGACAAACCACACACCACCCGGCAGTTACCTCCGCACCATGGCGACGGCTACAACGCCCCTCCTCAAGAAGCCCGTCAAGCTGGCCTGCATCCAGCTCGCAAGTGGCGCAGACAAGGCGGCCAACCTCGCCAATGCCCGCGAGAAGGTACACGAGGCTGCCGCCTCTGGAGCCAAGATCATCGTGCTGCCAGAGTGCTTCAACTCACCCTACGGCTGCGACTACTTCCCCTCGTATGCAGAGCGGCTCCTCCCGCACCCGCCGAGCGCGGAGCAGAGCCCAAGCTTCCACGCCTTGTCTGCGATGGCCAGGGAGACGGGCACCTACCTCATAGGGGGCTCCATACCCGAGCTGGGCCCTGACGAGGAGGGGAAAGAGAAGCGCTACTACAACACGTCGTTGACGTTCAGCCCGGAGGGCGAGCTGCTGGCCACGCACCGCAAGGTGCACCTGTTTGACATCGACATCCCGGGCAAGATCACATTCCGCGAGTCGGATGTGCTGTCGCCGGGGAACAAGCTCACCATCGTGGACCTCCCGGAGTATGGCCGGGTGGGCGTGGCGATCTGCTACGACATCCGCTTCCCCGAACTGGGCACTATAGCGGCGCGCAAGGGCTGTTTTGCGCTGATCTACCCAGGTGCCTTCAACCTGACAACAGGCCCGCTGCACTGGCGGCTGCTGGGCCAGGGCAGGGCAGTGGATAACCAGGTGTACGTGGTGATGTGCTCGCCTGCGCGCGACATGAATGCGAGCTATCACGCGTGGGGGCACAGCCTGGTGGTCGACCCCATGGCCCAGGTCCTGGTGGAGGCGGGAGAGCAACAGACGATCGTGTCTGCCGAGCTAAGTGGTGACAAGATTGAGGAAACGAGGAAGGGGATCCCCTTGAGGGACCAGAGACGGTTCGATGTCTATCCCGACATCAGCCAGGGCAAGATACGTTTTCAGTAGTGACCCGGCACAGGAGTAAGGCCATGCAATGAGCAGATATTACGCCCGACTCATGGCCGGGATGATGATCCCCACTCGTGCAGCCGCTGCGTGGTGTTTGGGTTTGACCTCTTGTGTGCTTTGACATCCTATGCGCATTGAGCCAACTCGCTTGGGCATTTAGAAAGTAACTTGACCATGATCGCGTGAGAGAGAGGGAGAGAGAGAGAGCTAAGGAGTACCATACCGAGTCGCTAAAAAGTCATCATGATATCGAAGCTTGGTGAATCAGACAGAGTGCGTGCCAGCGACCAGAGCACAGTGGACGCTAGGGTACTTGACTACTGCTATAGTAGCCCAATAATGATCGCTTTGGCTCACCCCCTCTTCTCAGATGTTCTTTATAGCCGTTTATTTGCCCATCTTTTAAGTCCTTCTCAAATATTACTGAGGTCAATATATTCATTGCATTCGAGTCGTATTCTGGTCCAGGAAAAAACAAGACTGGAAAGTTTGTGCCCGTGTCGCACGGTCGCTCGATTGCTTTGCATTCAAAAGAGGTGCATACAAGTATACGTAACATACAAAAACACCCGTACGATGCCGGGTTGTTGTCGCTCATGACAAAAAATTTTCCACTCCCATCAAAAACCTCCCTCGGCATCTTCACTCCACCACCACTTGCGACCAGACACCTCAGCAACAGGATACATCTTCTTCGAGCCTCAGTCTCGTCATACTCCTTGCAGACACATCTTAACTTCCATAGTTCAGCCTTCAACATGTCCGAGATCGCTCACCCCACCATTCAGGGTATGTTGCTGCTCCCCTCTCTGACCCCGCCACACACAAACCGCTCGCAACAACCTTGTCCAGACGCTTCAGAAATTACACATCCCCCCTCTTTCCTGATGAAGAAAGCTGTGGTCCATCTCATATCTCCAATACATTGCATGGATCCTGTCACGCATTCCCTCTGCCTGCTCCTGTCCTCGTCCTGTTTCCTCTCCGTCATGGTCCATCTCCATCCTTCCGTTGTGTGTGTGTGTGTGTGTGTGTGGCGTTGTGGTCTTCATGTCGTCATAAACTGACCAGATACCTCTCTCTCTCTCTCTCGTTCTCACTTACTCAGATGGATGGTTCCGCGAGATCTCGCACATGTGGCCCGGTCAGGCCATGACCCTTAAGGTCAAGAAGGTCCTGCACCACGAGAAGAGCAAGTACCAGGATGTCTTGATCTTCGAGTCCACCGACCACGGCACCGTCCTCGTCCTGGACAATGTCATCCAGTGCACCGAGCGCGACGAGTTCTCATACCAGGAGATGATCACCCACCTGGCCATGAACTCGCACCCGGACCCGAAGAAGGTCCTCGTCATCGGCGGCGGTGATGGTGGTGTGCTGCGCGAGGTCGTCAAGCACGAGGGAATCGAGGAGGCTGTCCTTTGCGACATTGACGAGGTAAGACACACACACACACATATATATATATACATATATATATATGTATTCGAACCTTTCTCATGACCACCTCCCTCCTACCTTCTCCCTTCTCGTCCATTCTTTTGCACTGACACAACACACACACACACACACAAAAGGCCGTCATCCGTCTGTCCAAGGAGTACCTTCCTGGCATGTCCGTGGGATACAAGCACCCCAAGGTCAAGGTGCACGTCGGCGACGGTTTCAAGTTCCTCGACGACTACAAGAATACCTTTGACGTGATCATCACCGACTCGTCCGACCCGGATGGTCCTGCCGAGAGCCTGTTCCAGAAGCCCTACTTCCAGCTTCTGCACGACGCCCTGCGGGACGGGGGCGTCATCACCACCCAAGGTTGTACGTTCCCTTACAGGTCCCCCCCCCTCCCCTCGACCTTACCCTAGAGAGATGCTCACGTAGGCCAATACAGCGTGCCTGATTCTTCTGTTGTTGTCGTTGTTTTTTTCGAGCATCTTGCTTAAGGGGGTACCATTTCCCGAGAGGGAAGACGGAAGCCCTAGTTTTGTTGCACTTTTTCCAATAAAAAGCGCGCCTTGCAAGGCCCACAGGAGCAGCAACTCTCTTTTCCCGTTCCGGCCCCTTCCTCCCCTCCCCTTCCATCATCAATTCCCTCCCCCCCCCCTCTTCTCCCTCTCCTCCAGATTGCCCTTCACCATCCCAAATCGTCCCTCTTGAGATGAGATAACCATCTCCCCCCATCACACCCTGTGCCGCTTCCCTTTCCCTCCTCCCCCCCACCCCCGCTCTTTCACCTCCAAACCACACTTTCCCCCCTCTAAGCTTCCTGTATCAAGACGCTGACGTGGCTCCCTTGAACCAAAAAAATTTAGCCGAGAACCAATGGCTACACCTAGAGCTCATCACCAAGCTGAAGAAGGACTGCAAGGAGATCTTCCCGGTAGCCGAATACGCCTACACCACCATCCCCACCTACCCGTCCGGGCAGATCGGCTTCATGGTGTGCTGCAAGGACGCCAGCCGCGACGTCAAGGTGCCGGTCCGATCGTGGACCAAGGAGGAGGAGGAGAAGCTGTGCAGGTACTACAATGCCGAGATTCACAAGGCGTCCTTTGTCCTGCCCACATTTGCCGCCAAGGCCCTGCAATGAAGCTAGGAGGGAGGAGGACAGAAAGAAAGGAAGAAGAAAAAAAAAAGGAGGGGGGTTATTTTATGAGACTGGGGGGTTTTTTTTTTTTTTTTGTTAAGTATCTGGATCAGTTGTAAGCGTCATAGGCGATGAGACCAGATAGGAAAAGGGGAAAGACAAAAAAGGATATCACGGATTGAAGGTGTTCCTATCCTCCTGATAGCTCATGATAGGGTTTCCCCCCTTCTCTGTGCCTTTTCTCTTGTCTCTTTTCTTTTTTTGCCCCTCTTTTTCTTCCCTTCCGTTCCCCCCCCCCCCCCAACCCTTTCGAGGCTGTCTACGTCGTAAACGGCGACGAAAGCATATACGCCAGCCTGAACAGGGACTGCGTCATCTCGACCTAACCAAGCCACAATGATCAGCAGGGAGGGGGAAAAGATATTCCAGAGCAATCATCCGCTGCACTGCAACTTTAATGACCACGAGGAGGCGTATATGAAGGGGTGGAAGGGGGGTTTGGGTAGCAGGCGCTGCACTGCAACATTGACCCAAGACAGCCATGCGATCGACAAAACAGACAGACAGACAGACAGACAAGACAATAACAATATATGGTCTTCTTGCACCTGCTCCCCCGCCGCCTGGCGCAACAAATAATGCAACGTAATCATGTGGCTCTGCGGCCCCCTGGGGGCAAGGGGGAGGGGGAAGGGAGTAGTGGCAACCCAACGACATAAAAATAGTAACAACTCAACCGGTTTAGGGAACCAAAAAAAAAAAAATACTACGACATCAGTACAGTACCTTTTTCTTCTTTTTTCTCTTCCTTCTCTCTTCTTCTACCCAAAAGCAGGCTCATCCTCTCTTCTTTTCCCCTCCCCTCCCCTCCGCCCCGGAAGCCCTTTCTCCGCGCCAGCTAGCGAGCAATTGTACCATAGTATGTATGTTGTCCAAGGCTGTGAACCACACACCCCGGAGACAGAGTCCGATCATGAGTAACCCGGCCCCCTTCCCCCCCCCCCGGGTCTCTCTCTCCAAAGTACTTTACTGACCTGTCGAGCACTTACCCAGCTATGGGAATCATGCAAGCCCCTTGCACAACGTCTGCTGCTAGCTGGTAAACCGCTGACGTGCATACGGTCTCTGTGTCTGTGTCTCTGTCTCTCGGTCTCTCCTTCTCCCCTCCCTTCTTCAGCCACTGTGTCCCCGCCGCCTCCAACCACCCTCCTTCGCAGGGGAGGGGGAAGAGAAGAGAGGGGGGGGGGGTTGTGGAGGTTTCAAAAGGAAGTTGATGTGCGTGCTTCATTACTCATTCTTTTTCAAGGTTTGTCGTACTTGCTTCGGTGAGTTTAGCGCTCACGCACAGGGCGGGCTGAGCCCTTGGGTATGACCTTTTTTTTATTTTATTTTTTGTACGACCACGAGCTGCCGAGTCGGGGTTTGGGGAAAAAAAGGCCCGCTTGTAGGTAAATCCAAGCGAGAAAGAAGGGAGTTTTCTCTTCTTCTTGGCCCCCCTCCCCCCTTGTTTCTTGAGGCTGTATGCGTGAGAGAGAGAGAGAGACAGAGAGAGATAGTGCGCGCGCGCGCGTGTGCATGAGGAGCAGGGGATACAACAAAAGGGCGGTTCGGGCGTTGCGAGGTTGAGAAGCGAGACGATGTCACCTGCCTGATTCTCTGGCCTTGGAGAAGAGAGAGAGAGGCTGGGACGAACAGGTTCAACCTGATTACGTGCCTACTTTCTCTCTCTCTCTCTCTCTCTCTCTCTCTCTCTCTCTCTCTCTCTCTCTCTCTCTCTCTGTCCACCGGTCGTCTGTAAAGTACATAGTTGTAGTATGTATGTATGTCGGCCCCTTGTCTCTAAGTACTATACATAGTATATTCTACTCTTTTTTTTTTTTTTTTTTCCCCCTAGACGAGCGGTTCG
>JACWRQ010000236.1:0-60591 GCA_014849955.1 Cryphonectria carpinicola | reverse complement strand
AAGAAGAAGAAGAAGAAGAAGAAGAAGAAGAAGAAGAAGAAGAAGAAGAAGAAGAAGAAGAAGAAGAAGTATGCGAGATCTGCAAACTTCCTATAACATCAGCGCAAGCAGCGGGCAACAGCGGGCAGGCGAACGGCAAGAGCAGTAGTCACCACGAGGCCTCGATCGCACACCAGGTCTGCCTCACCCACTCGCACCCGCCGTCCGCCATCGTGCGATCCCGCATGGGTCTCTCCGTCCTCGAGTCCCAAGGGTGGGACCCTGACTCCAGGGTAGGGCTGGGGGCCGCAGGCCAGGGTGTCCAGTATCCCCTCAAGCCTAAGCCGAAGGATGATCACTTTGGGATCGGGGTGGTGGTGCCCAAGGATTTTCAGGTGAAGAAGGAGAGGCCGAAACTGTTGGACGCGAAGAAGGTGCGCAAGATGGCGGCTGAAGATCGGAAGAGGACGGATAGGCTGCAGCAGCAGATCTTTGGGCGGGTTGATTTGGAGAAGTATTTGGGCAAGGGCGCCTGAATGCGTCTGAAGAAGTCCACTGGTCTAAGGCCTTTTTTTTTCTTTTCCTTTTTTCTTTCTCTTGTGGGTTTCCCTTTCACCTCTGCAGGGGGACAAGTAGAGTACACGCACCATGATAGATTGAGATACCCTACGAGAACTTGAGAGATACGGGCGCAGTCCGTGTATAGATATATGCACATGTATATATGTACAAATATGGAAAGAAGAGAAGGGTACTGAAACCTTCTCGAACACACAAAATTCGCTTCCTTACAGCCTAGGCCTGAGCAAGACCCTCACATCACCCCTAAAAACAAGTCCAGGAATCTGTCAAGCTCTCTCATCCACAGGCAAGTTTCAATCCAAACCCTCGCCCCCCCCCCCCCCCCCCCAACCACCAAAAGATACCACCAACCGCTTAGACCCCCCACCAACCTCCACACCCACCCGCCCCTCCCGCCCCACCACCCCCCCTCCCCGTCTGTCCGTATTGCGTCTCAAGTTGAGGCAGAGAAAGAAAAAAAGCAGAGAAAAAAAAGGCCAATCCGGCCGTAAAGCTCTTCCGGCGGTCAGGTCCGCTAAGGAAAACCCAGACACTTGTGGCGGCCTGCATGGCTGTGGCTTAATTGCACCCGAGAAGGGTGGGTGGGCTAACCTTCCTCACGTCAACGTTTCTCACCCAGTACCCAAAGAAAGAAGAAAAAAGACCATCGCGAGAAAAAGAAAGATTTGGAACATTACGGGCAACGTAGTAGCCTTGTGCCACGTTGCAGCAGGAAAGCAGGAGAAAACGCTCAGCTGGTGTCCGGTGTGGTACAAGAGACGGCGGGCTGCCTCGTACTCATGGAATCAAAAGAGTCGGAAACGGAGAGGAGGGGTTATTAACCTCATAAAATTGGTGGAAGGGAAAGAAAGAAAAAAAAATTTAAAAAAGAGAGAATAAAAAAGAGAAAATAAAAAATCTGGGAAGATAAACTCATATTTTTCCACGCTGGGTACACACACCTAACCTAGCATCGTATTCTGTCCCGCGTTTGTGTGTATGGGGGCAGCAGCGTTGCACAACATGATGCGCCTCTAATAGTTTGACGTGCCATGGAATTTCTCCCGAAGCCCCTGAGAATCTTCCGAGAGAGCAGCCATCGGGCAGCTGGGTTCCCCTTTCCCGTACTGCAGTAAGTCTGTCTCCCTCTCCCCCTCTTTTCTTTTTCTTCTTTCGTCATCGCGAAATTATCGTGGCCTGGCAGTACAATACGGGGTCGCACAGGGCGCGACCATTTTGCTACACCTAGCCATAAGAGTCTAGGGTCAGAGAGAGGGAGAGAGAGAGAGAGAGCTTCCCGTAATTCCATGAATGACGGTGGGCAAGGAGATGAATGGTGACTGATGGTGACTCCTCGATTCGTTGGCGTTTGTACGAGGAAGGGGGTTTCCTCCCCCCGTTTCCCATGATCGACAGGACGACGGCGGCGAAAGGGCGTTTGTGGCGGAGATCAGATGATGACGTGAAGTCAGCTAGGCTGGCTGGCTCAATATTATGAAAGTATTGCTGTGATCATAGTTGGTTGATTTAGTGCTGTAATACGGTAAAACTGTAGTATACTTCCAGTGACCATGTCAGACCTGGTGCCCCATCCGTGCGCTGGGGAAGAAAAACACCATAGCAAATAGCCCGTCTTGCACCGTTTTCTAGGCGGCAAACGGCTGAACCCGCTGGGACTTACAGGGGATTTTCTGGGGGGCCCTTCGCCTGAATCAGGGGGAAAAGAAACATTGGGGTGCTATACAGGCTCTAGTAGTTGCCCTCGCCCTCCTAACCTGATCATGGTACAACCTCTTTTCCTCCCAGAACCAAAACGTGCCATCAATTTCCAAGTTAAACTCATAATCACCCGTTCAATGTCCTCTTGCCGATCAAACCATTGGACTTGGGACTGCTACGCCACACATTATTGATACCCTTTGACCAGGATCATTTTACTTCTATTTATTTTTATTTCTTTCCTCTTTTGGGTCAAATTCAAATTCCCCTGGCGTGTGCCGTTGAATCAAGCCCACGCGGACATCCTGAAGGATTCGATCCGCGCGGGTAGGAATTAGGGACGGCGACCCAACCAGCGTCGATATCACGATGCTCACATGCAGGCTCTCAGCAGGACCAGAAAGAGCCTTACCGTATCAAAACGTTGGTATCATGATGACACTGATTCATATTCTTGTTACACGTAATTGACCCCCCCCCCCTTCCTCCTTTCCTCCTTCTCAGAATCATGGTCCCCGCGTGCACCATGTTCTCGGGGATTCCTCACGATGCATGACAAGTACATACTATACATAATACATACTCTTATGTAATGTGTGGTAACTATGTAAGCAGCTTGGGACTTTGCCTCTACAAAATCCCTCCTCCTCTTCCTTCTCTGGTACCCCATCTTCCTCTCACGTGGGGGGAGAAAAAGATATCGCCCCCAAAGTCCGTACCCCCGCCTCGTCTCGTCTCCTCCTTGGCTGAGGTTCGTGCCGTGCTGACCGACCTAATCTCTGATCATGGGTGGCGAACGCCGATGAGACGAATTGAGGCTCGCCTTGGCCTGCGCCGCCGGGTGTCATCTGACGGGTAGCTGGGTAAGCCAGGCACCAAGCGAGGCTGACTCGGCGACCTCCTCCACTTTGCTGCTGCTGTCTGTCACCCAATTAACCTACTACTATGTATGTTGCCATGTACCGTTATCCACCCCCCCCTCCTTCCTCTTACTCTTCTCAGAAGTAAAGTCATCCCGACTATGTCTGTTTGGCTGATTCTCCTTACATGACTGGAGGTGGTAATATGCCCAGCACGACACAGCCAATGTCAGCCCCCGTGGGGGGTTGAAAGTAGGCATGATGAAGACATCGTGGCGGAGGAGGGGAGAGACGGGGATTGGGAAGAGGGTGAGACGAATCCGCTCATCTTGCCCCCCCCCCGAGCTCTCTTCTTCCCTCTTCTGGGTCACAGGAGGATCAGATCATCTTCTCCTCTTTCGGCTGTTTTGTAAATGTAACTGCGGATTTCCAAGCAATTTTATCCTTCTAGGTAGGTAGGTAGCAGTAGCACTGAACAGCTCTGTAGTAGTGGATGGGTGACACTGCCCCGCTGGAAACGGTATCTGCGGTGGTTGGGCCCTCTTCTTAGGGGATGCAATGCCAACGCATAACGGGAGCAGAGCGACACATGACCTTTTTTCTGGGGGGGGGGGGGGATTTGGTGGCAGTCGCCTCAGGATGGTTGCAGAAGGAGGCCTATCTCGAGCAACACCCGAGCTGGTACCAAATCGGGGGAAGTGGAAGAGAGGGAAAAGGAGACCGGTGATCTGCTCGCTTTCTATCTGTACGTGGCAGCATTACGTCTCCCTCCTGTGCTGTGCTGCCTTTGCTATGTGTCTGTGCAATTTTTCATTTTTATTTTAATATTCTCGTTCTCTTGTGTGGCGTCTGCAATTTGTGCCATGTGATCTAATTAATATTCACTCAGCCTAGGGATGAAAAAAATAACCGTTTCCCGCTCCTTTGTGGCCATCTGCCTGGAGATGGAGGTTTTTTGGTTTTTGTTCTTTTGTTTTTTTGCTGGCTGGTATGGAGTAAGTGACTGAGTTTGAGTGAGCACTATCATCTGGTCTAGTGGTGGGTGAAGAGAAGGGGGGGGGGGGTGGATGAGTTGAAAATCTCCGGATCATTGATGAGGTGAGCATGGTCTCATTGTAGTTGCCAGCTCAAGGAAGTGTGTCGTGGTGGTGGTTGCGTGTGAGCTGGCAAGAGATGTCTCAGGCAGTACACCACCACGACGGAACAGGCAGGATTAGAATTTTCGGGGGGGAGACAAAAGTTCGGACCTCCTCGACACAAGAGGAAGGGGTGAGCAGTTTAGTGAAGGTTAGGTGCAAGGAGGAAGTCGTGATCGTGGTCCACCGCCGATGCTGCGGTCTCGGCTTGGGTTCACCAAAGGACCATGAGCGGTCGGAGTTTGTGTGCGTGCGTGTGCGTGTGTGTGTGAAGATGAGTGACCCCGTGTTGAAGGCCGAGAAGACGGCAGAGAGAGAGAGGGAGAGAGAGAGAGAGAGAGAGAGAGAGAGAGAGAGAGAGAGCAAGGATACCCACCGTGCTACCTGACGAATTTGAGTGATCTGACGATGATGGTGCGCTCTTTCTAGTACATCCCGCTCGTGTGTGACCGTCTCTTTCTTTTTCTCTCTGTCTTTCTCCAGAGGCCGCCCGTGAACCATAGTCTGCGCGCCTTTGGGCTTCGTAGACAAGCAAACGTCATCTGTTGTAATAATAAATAGCCTTGTGTACTATTGCTACCACCCAGAGGGGAACTGCAACGGTAGAAAAGTGCCGTTTCGATCTTGGGAGTGGGATTGCACATAGCGGGTGGTGGACACACCATGCTGCTGCCCTGAAGATTAGGGGGATCGTGAGAAAGGGTGTGGGTGCGGTTGAAGGATTAAATTGTAATGGATGTGAGTGTGAGGTGGTAAGGCCCGTGCCTATTTTGGGGGCGGCATGCTCTTCCCTCCCTCCCTCCTCTTCGTCGTGGCCGTGAGATCCTCAAGCTTTTAGATCGCAAAGGTGTCGGCGTGGGCCGCAGGGCACGGCATAGCACACACACACAACACCGCAGGGCTGGAAATAGCAGCTTAGACAGGTCCCATGATGCCCCCCCATGCACACCCAGCGGCTAATGTCTTGCCGCTCTTACAGCTATTACTTGCTACTCGGCTGATTCATTACATGGGCAATATGCTATGCTATGCTATGCCTCCTGCCTTGTGCTTGCTATTGCTCAGCAGAAGGCAACCCTCAAGAACGTAAGCGCCTTTCTAATTGGGGTTGGCTGGCAACGGACGGGATGCCACCCCAAAAACAGCCCAGAGAGCTGAAAATAGGATATGGTTTTGTCTGCCAACTTACGATATTGCACACACACACACACACACCGCTCCGCCTCTAACATTGGTGGTGGCTGGCCTCGGCCACGACAGAGGAAGAGGGGAAGGGGGGCATGACCACCTTACTATGGAACAAATATGTCTGATCTGGTTGTTTTGGTGGCTGTCAAGTCACAACGGCCAGCAGGGACCGCAGCTGATTGGGGGTAGGGTTGCAGCCCGTCATCATCTTTTGGGTTTTGAATGGCTTGACAGTTTTTTCTTCTTTCTTTTTTCTTTTCTTCTTTATTTTTTTTCTTTGGGATTCGAGAAGAAGAAGGGTGGGCGGGAGGAGGAATTTAGCGAGTGTATAGGGCTGAGAGGGGGATGGATTCGTTTCAGGCCTCAAGCAGTCCGTGGCAATGAAATCCAAATAGAGTGGAAGAAGAAGAAGAAGAAGAAGAAGAAGAAAAAGAGCGTTTTGTCGATATTTGATCCCATCTGACCGTTTCGACACGACGAACGTTCTTCGCATGGCTTATGGTCATAGAGCATGTGGGAGATAAGTAATATGGATCAGGTCATGCCCCGGTGCACTGGTAACGTTCACGTTGGTCATGCAAAAGTTGTTGCTATACTTTATTTTCAGACTAGGCACAATGGACCTATGGAAAACGGTCAAACGAGATACAATTATCGTATGACTTGAATGACCGGCAGTTCCAGGTGATCAGGCATGACACTCGGTTGGTAGCAGAAATTGCAACAGTACATTAATAGTTGTATTAATGTAAATCAGTTCTGGTCACCTGAGGCCTGGAGAGTGGGCATGTTCGGCAGCATCCCGTCGAGCCGCGAGGAGAGTGAGACTTTGCTGCGCCGGCACTCTTGTCAGCCCCAGGCAAGGCTGCGACGAGCTGAAGCCGAGGCAGAGGCGGCGGCCACAGTCTCGGCTTCGGTATGCAATTCCACGTGCCCAATTTTTCCTTTTCTTTCGTTTCGGCCCAAAGGCAGAGTAAGACTAGCAAGGTCCCCCCGTACCGTAATGAAAGACTGCTCCAGGGTTCTGTCTGTAGAGCAACCTCGGGGGTTTTCTCTTCTCAGACTCCCAATGGGTTGTACTGTATCAAATGTACACGAGGTACAGTGTGATGATCTTCGTTGTACCTGTTCTTCCTGGTCATCGGCGTATGTAGTAGCCACAAGTGTGGCTGGCTGGCTGGCTGCCTCGCCCTGAAGGATAAACGCTGGGGACAGAATTGTGGAGACTTGAAAGGAACCCTACATTTTTCCTTCGTTTCGGACCCTGAACTCCAGAACGCGGGGCAGACAGGGTCACGGGATCATCATGGGCGGCCAGATTGTGGCGAAAACCAAAAACAAAGGGGAATGAATCCCAGGCACCACAAAGTATCCAGTAATCTGTACGTACAGTACATGCCTCGCGTCCTTTGGTGGTCGGAGGCTTGTGATCAACATCACAATGTCATGAATTAAGGACGGTCATCGGGGATTCTCAAGCGTCGTAGTTTGATCCACGCCCGATTTTTGGGAACACCTCCCAGACAGACCCCCTTTAGAGGAAGACCCCAAGAAGGCCGAGAACACATCAAGGGGACCATCCATAGGTCCACTGAACCCTCCGTCTCTACCGCTCCCCCCTCGTGAGCGAGACCAGTGCTGATGTGGCACTGTTCAGCGCCGTCGTATTGTTAAGTCTGCTGATGAGGGCGTGCGCCCCGCAACAAGTCAAGTACTTGTGGCCGCCCTGAGTTGCAACATATGTACAGTACCAGAATAAGGAGCCGGATGCTCGGTGACACGGCATAAAGCTGCAGCAAGAAGAGGGGGGGCCATGACCACGTAGGCAGTCAGATGTGCAAAGCTTCTCGATCAATCGTGCAGAAATCCGAGGTTAAGCCTGAGGTACCTCAGTTTCTAGGGCGAAAGGCGGGGGTGAGTTACTGTACAATGTAGTAACTCTGTATTTCTTTCGCTCACGAGGTCTAGCCAGAGATTTCACTACATGCAGGGTCCTGGGGATGAAAAGGCTAGGAGCGGCCAGTTGGCGTTGACAGCTATGGAAACCACAAGTATCCAGACAAAAAAGTAAGCGGTCATGCGGATCATGAGTCTTTTGTCCTGCAATAGGCGCAACAAGCAGCCCCCCTCGAACACGACAAGGCCAGGCACGACCAGGACAGGGCTTTGCTGGCCCACTTGTGTGTGTCTCGCGCATTGACTGAGAATTGCGCCATTTCTTGTACAATTTCCTTCGCTAGCCGTCTTGCCAGAGAAGGCAAAGAAGGGTCACGAGGGTCCATCTTTGTGTGGAAAAAGAGAGGAGAGACAGAGCGAAAGCAGACAGAGAAGAAGGCTTTCGGATCCGGACCCATTAAACGCGGGGGTGAAGACGGGCGCTGACGGTGCAAGGACCCACTCGCCGCTCAACGAAAGATCCTGCAAGTCACCTCAGGGCTCAGTTTCTTCAAGACGGCCAAGGTGGGTTCAAGGTCAGATCTAGTCCCGCCGTTGAGGCTGAAGCAGCATCCATTCCACCTGGTTGCCTATGACTTGGTCGGATTGACCAGCGAGCAACGCGGTTAAGAGAAAACACGCAGTCCTCTGTGTTGTCTGGAGCTTCTTTTGCAGAGCAAAAAAAAAAAGTCTAGAACCTGACTGTGAGATGATGTACAGGGTGGCGCAGACGAGATCGACGCTTCGTATACATTGTACATACAATACAGAGGTAAGCCACCAGGCAGTGAAATGCTAAGGTCGTGAACTTGCGCCCGTACCCAATTGAAAAAGGGCCTTGGATGGGTCAAATGGTCGGACAACTTCCGGGGCGAGGAGGGGAGCCCTGCAGGTGGCGAGAAATGTGTTTCCTTGAGAGCTGATCTTTAGGGTGACTTCTTGAGGGTTTTGATACTATCGTACAGTAGAGAGTGCTTGGTACTACTATGCATGCCATGCATGTACCATAGTACCATAGCAGCGGCGGCGTCCCTGAATTGTTGTATACCTGCCACGCCTGGCACCACTGCCGGCCGGCGCATCTGACAGGTAGAATTTCCAAGTTGCTGGGCTCGAGCTAACAATTCCTCAAGAGGGGCGCAGATCAAGATGGTGCCATGTATCTTGGGCTCAGGATGGGACATTCAGCAGAGGGAGAGAGTCTAAGGTCCTTTCTGCCGAGAAACAAGAACTTTTCCCCTCTGCTCAAAATGTCAAGATTCAAGGGCTGACCACGTATGGATCATCATCATTAGCATCATCGCTCGATGGAACGAGCGCTTTGCCTGCCCGGAGATTCGTGTCTGCCGCTGCACAGTGGCTATTAGTACGCTTCTAAATTCCCGCTCGCTCTGAGTACATGCCATTGTGACTTGTACTTCACCCATAGCGTGTCAGGGTCGCATGGGTGGGCACTTGGCGGGCAAACTCTTGCCAAAAACAGTATGGGGGAGCTCCAATGGGAACTTCAAGCAGAATGTCCAAGTCGTCCCCGAATTCCCTCTCTCCAGATGGTCATTTCTCAATGTCTCAGAAGACGACGGGGGACCAAAATATGATTCGATCTCGCCAATCTCTTCTTGACGGCAACGGCCCCGGGTGGTTGAGTGGCCAGCTTGTCAGCCCAAGCCCAGACGGACCTCGGCTCCGAGGAGATACTCTTTTATTTTCGTAGGACCCGGCCGAGGAGAGCGAAGAAGGGTGACCATGATCTCGATTGGTTGAGACAACGCGGCAGCACGGCTTCGTCCCTTGCTGGGACCGTCTTTTTCTTCTCTTTTGCCTTTGCTTTTGCTTCTGGTTTCCGCCCCCTGTTATGAAAGTACTAAAACTGGTCAAGTACCATTTAGCAGAGGTTTGCCATTCCAGAACCACTGCTGAATCCGGCAATCCGGGGCGGCACGTACGATTCAACCGTGGTCTTCCCCTATGTCCCGTAATGGAACACGGGCGGGCCCGGTGCGGGCGTGTCTCTGCCGGATTGCTTCCTCCTGGCAGGCAAACGGAATACACACTATTTGCCGTGCTTTGCCATCGTGCCCATGGTAGATGTTGTCTATCTGGACCCCCGGATGGGGATGGATAGTAGCATCGTGCATGCACATGGACAAAAATGTGTCTCTTGTTCCTGCAGGTTCAAGCTGAAGAGTTCCTCCTAGGCGCAGAAGCAACCTTGGATGCCCTGGTCGGCGACCTAAGTCCTACAACTGGGGCTTTCCTTTCCCTTTCTTTCCTTTTATTATTATTATTATTATTTTTGTTAAAAAACTTTTTGTCAAATTTCGTTTTTTAATCTTCTCTGGAGTCAGTGCTGATGTTGTTTCTCGTCTCATACCTAAAGAAAGAACCCGTGATGGGAGCATAAAATTGTTTGCGGGCACTCGGTAAATTGAGACAGGCAAACCTTCACCGTTCACGCACTCTCGGTGTACATTTACATTCCCTGTGACTGACCCTGCCGTCGCAGTTAAGCGAATGCAATACAACAACGTGACAGAGAGCTGTGGTCCCCCCTCCCCCCCTTCTCTCTCTCGGCTCCACCACATTGGTACCTGCAGAAATTCATAGTGAAATGATTCAACGTTGATGGGTCACTGTGCTGCCCCAAAAAGGAAGATGAAGAAAAGACGTTGGACTGGCGATGGGGAATGCAGCGAAAGCCGCTCGCTGAAACCGTCGCATTTTGGGCGCTCGGGAGGGGGGTGGCACGCAACTACATGGGGTGCATCGCGTCGACGTGCGGCTCATGAATATCTTGACGATGACATCGAAATTTGAGGGGCCTTGTGGCTTCTTGTTGTTCTTGTTCTGGGACCCCCCCCCCCAAACTCCTTCCCCTTCCCTTCTCTTTCTTTTTCTTTTCATGCTGGCGCAATAATAACACAGCGGGACAAGCAATGAACAGTTGCTTTCTCCCTTGATGCCATCGATTAAGAACATCCCCCCTGGCCCCCCCCTAAATTTTGGTCGGTCAGGCGGTCGCAAATTACTTCTGCGAACCGATTTACGAGGGAGAAAGTAAAAAGCATTTAGTTGCTTAGTTGGTAGAGCCAACCCAGGCTGTCAGATCCGGCCCGCGACCATATCCTTCCCCGGCCCAATCCCAACATGCTTTGGAAGCCAGCCAGGGCTATCAAGGCGGATCGACCTCCCGCAGTCCCAAAGGGTGGACGAACTATCACATTCCATCGTCTAGGGGCACGTTTTAAGTCGAAGGGGGAGAGTTTGTACTAATAAAGTTAGGAGTGAGACGGTGAGGGAAGGGCAGGCAGGCAGATGCAGGGGGATGTGAGCGAAGGGCGCGTGGTCTGGTGCAGGTGTGCGCGCGACGACTAATATGACAACTGACCCGCGACTCTCTCTCTCTGGGTCTTGAGGTGTCTGATCTACAGGAACTGCCTTCTCATCCCTCGATACTTGCGAGCATGCATGCAAGGCGATATCCGGTCGGCAAATCTCAGGGGGCGCAGCAGCCGGGGTTTCTTTCCTATTTTTTTTTATATTTTTTTTTTTCGAAAGGAGCACGAGCCAAATACTCTACTGTGCTGCTTGGGTCCCACCATATGCATCAGCACATTCGTTTGACTGGGGCTCGTAATTCTCAAGTGCCGGCATTGCCATCCGGGTTCTTGTCAGCCCAGGGAGGGAAGGAAGAGCTGTCGATCGTACACCCACTTTTGTCATGAGTGCACATACTCTTTTGAAATTAAAATATGGTCCCGTACAGGTCCAAAAGGATCATGACACAAGAGCCTAGAGCACACCGAAAGACAAAACGACCTTCAAATGGACAGTGGTAGACGACTGCACCCGCCAAACAAGGGGTTGGAAAGCCAGCCCGTTGGGGGGCAGGGGGGGGGGGGTAGATAATTATATGGACGAACCGGCAACGCCTTCATCAAAGCCATATTTGGCAAAGATACGGAACCCCGCGGCCAGGCGACCCTTCCAGTAAGCTCGTTCCTCATAGGGATTCTCGAATTTGGGGACTCTGCGTAGATGTGACGATTGTGAAATAATCAAATCAAATCAGCCGCTATATCAGGCATTGTCGTCCCTGGAACCCTACTCACGAAGGAAACTGGGATAGTCTCCGCTTGGCAGCTTCGTCGGGGAGGCCAGGCTCGAGGGGTGCTATTATCGAGGGATGGCTTGCTTCATCTTGCTCGTCGGTGGAATTGTCTGCGTGGGGGGCCATTCTGATAGATGGGGTGAGGATCAATTAGGCGGATGATAGTGTTGATTGGGAGAGGTTTGATGAGAGAGTAGAATTCTCGGGAAACGGCATGAGTGGCTATGGTAACGATTATAGGAGCGATAAGAGAAGAGAATGAGAGAGACTCGCCACTCTTTTATGTATTGCCCGGTGCTTATTGCTAGCGTACATCTGGGAGATCGACGTGGAGCCTTTGACTGCGGGGAAGTTGACTAAAAGCATCTTTGTGAACCGTAGTTGGCCGGTCACAGCCGAGACGTTTATCTTTCGAGGCCGCTGAGACACGCCCTAGATAGGGTACTTCAGTTGATATCGGCAAGATACGACAACGGTGGATGAGATTGAGGCGTGTATAAGCAGGAATACTGTACTGATACTAATATAATACAAGTCTGTATCTCATCTTGTTGCCGAAGTTGGAGCTGTAGTCTTGCTCGCTGCTGGTACAAATCCTAATAGCTCTGCTGGCATCTCGGACAGACTACTATGCAAAATGCTTTTTTGAACAAGATAACAGACACTGTGGATGTCCTCAGCTGGCGCTGTCAATTTGCTTAGTGGATCAAAATCTTCTTTGGCAACCAAATAATCGACATGTGGTTAAGGGATGCTATGCAAACCATAATAGAATAGATCCACTCCAAAGTTATGTCTGAGTAGACTGTGTCTGAGACTCACAGTGTATATGCCTGGCAGTTGCTCAAGCTTGGTCCTCCTTGTGTAAGGTTGATATTTGTTCATTACTTGCTACAGCTTTGTATGTACCTTAGCAGATGAATTGCAGGCAACACTGTGACCCCATATTTGTACCTTAATGGTGTTGCATCTTGCTGCACTCCCACATGGCCAACAAAGCCTTTTTCTTCTTTTTCAGCACTGATGACAATGTTGTCCACTTGTTTCACCATTAGGAAACTCCCAGGTTGCTTCTGACCTTCACTCCAAGCCAACAAGAAAGCAAAACATCCCTCCTTCCAGGAATTCAGGCATCCATTTCGGAGGGGCATGCAGGAATCTCTTGCGACCAGAAAACAAGGGAGCAGGATGAACAGTTAGGCAAGAAGAGCTCAAATAAATTGACAACTCTCAAGCTTTATCGACCGATTCCTCCTATTCTTCTGCCTCCTCAATGCTTACCTATCGAATTATCCACGGCTTGGCTCCGTTCCAACTGTCCCGCAGCACTTCTTGCTTGCGTTTGGCATCCAGATAGTATTCTCATTGCCGAACTACCTGCCTTATCAACCCCGACACTATGTCATCCTCCAACAGCACGTCATCCAGCAATGATGGATCCTGTCTTGCCAAGCGACGCATCAGGTCACCTGATGATTTCCGCGCAGATCATCCGAGAGATAATCAAGCAGACTAGTGATCCACTTGTGACTGGGACGGCTCCTGGGATCATATTCTGTCTCGTCCCCGATTTGACCGCGCTACCGCACAGAAAAATCAGGAAATCTCCAATATCGAAAAGTCTGACTGCACATTCGGCTTATTTGGCAACAAAGGATCATGGTCCCGGGTTCACAGAGCCGAGATACTCTAGATGAGTGGATCGTGCGGAACTACTGTCCCATCTGAGCAGGAACTCCAAGTTTCTGCTTCTAAGGGCAACATCTGCTGTGCCGTTCTCCTAGATCTGAGAGAAGCTGTCTCCCGTTGTTGTGGACGACAGAAGAATTATGTGGCACACGGTGATTGGGAGAGACATCCATACCTAGACGACTTATCACGGTGGTCAAGTAGCTGGGAAATCTTTATATCGTGCCAGCAACCTCTTGCCCCCCCTCCGGGGGCTCCCTCTTATTCGCCTGAGTCCGAGCCATCCGTCGATACTGGGTCCACGCAGTCTCTCTCCTGGGCCAAAAATCACATTGAAGAATGCTTCCACAAGCACGACTGCCACCTGCTTCAATCGGAAAGGAAGGGTCTTCCAACACGCCTAATCTACATCCAGCACGATCCCGAGCGTTTCGGTGTTAGGCTACGATACAGCAAAGAATTGCCGCCCGGAACTCGATGCTCGGCCCTGAGTCACTGCTGGGGTGACATCAAGCCTGCATGTCTGACCACAGTCGATAACTACCACCGGCAATGCACCAATATCCACTGGGAGCAGGTTCTCCTAACTTTCAGAGACGCAATGATATTCACCCGCAAGCTTGGACTAGAATACATATGGATCGACTCGATATGTATAATACAAGACGGGGATGATCAGGCCGATTGGAAGAAGGAGTGCACCCGCATGTTTGACTACTACTCCAATTCCTACATCACACTCGGAGCATTGTTTGCCAGGAACTGTGGCGGAGGGCTCTTCTCCAAGCAGCCCTTACGAAAGCCACATCTCTTCGACATCATATTTCGGGGCAACAGGTTATCCGTCTTTGCTTTCCAATTTCCTCTCGAGGAGCTGGATTTCGCTCGAGAGACTTGCGGAGAAATCAGCAACGAACGCGCGTCAGATTACAGTCTTTTGGCCCGAGGCTGGGCCTATCAGGAGCGGCTTGTCGCACCTCGCGTTCTCTTTTTCACCAAAAAGCAACTAATCTTCGACTGCTTCTGGTGCTGGACCTTGAAAGAGAGATCTTTTGATCATCGCTTGGACCAGAAGAACCCCAGAATGAAGCAACAGTATGGAGAACTATTGAAGAGTAGCTCGCAGCATCTCACCCAGACGTGGCCGTGGATCGTCGAAGGATACAGTAGTCTTCGATTGACGAACTCTTTGGATAAGTTACCGGTGATTGCTGCTATAGCACAGCAAGTCTTCTCGCTACAAAGATCTAGCGACGCTCTAGACACGGAGTATCTGTGCGGACTGCGGAAATCACACCTACATGTGGATTTGCTATGGAGACCCAAGTCTTCCAAAGACACGCCAACCATTCCACATCGCGAGGAAGCAAGGTACCTAGCTCCTTCTTGGTCGTGGGCATACTTTCCTGGCAGAATTGAGATTCCGAATTACGAGAGGCGCTCGGAAGACTCGACAGTAAAGCTCGTCGAGGATTGTCTAAGATTCAGAGACGCGGGATGCTTCGGCCGTGTCGATGGTGGCTACACCTCAGTTACGGGTCCTGTTATCGAGGGCCTCTGGAAAGTCGTATTGACATATGGGCAGTTGGAGCATTGGAGACAGTTCGTGCTGCTGGAACCTGACCACGGTGCCCAAAGCAAGATGGTGTCCCTGCTCCCAGATTACAAAGGGGGTTACCAAGGGCTGGAAGGATTCCGGTCCATTAGGAGGGAGGCCCAGTTTCTAGAAAATCTCCGGGAAGGAGATCGGGCCAAAGTCTGATGTATGCAAATCTGGAACACAGATCGTGGGCTGTGTGGTGTGCTTGTCCTGTACCGGAGCTCGAAGACTGGTTGCTATAGGCGCTTGGTCGTTGTCAGGGATCCCATTCGCCGTTTACGTGTATTGAACGAACCGCAACTTGGACCGCAACGTCGTCAAACCTTGACGCGAGCAGGGTTTGCAGAAAAATTTAAGAAGGCGAAAACACAAGTCTTGGACATCGAATAATGTCAGAACAAGAATCTAAAATCATGGGGCAAATATCAGATCAATTATCATAAAATTGAGGCACCTTTACGCAAAGCCTGCTGTGCTAACGCGCTGAATACGATTGGGTCGTATAGGTTACATTATTAGATACACGAGGACATATAATATGAGTGTATTACTGCAACTGTTGCGTGAAGAAATAATCATTCTCAGTTGATTTGGGATTTGAAGTACGCTATAGAGTAGAATGTTTTATATATATAATTTTAGTAATTGCACTAGAATATTTAAATATCTGATAAATTATCAGGTGGCCATAGATTCAAATTTGGTTATCTGAAGTGTAAGTCTTAGATATTAAGAGCTACTAATTTTATAAGAACAGTGACGAGAACAAAGTGCAGCATAGGCCAAAGTATCATTTACACCTTAGTATAGATCCAAATGTCAAATATCTTGGGAATGATGGCTTTTTGGGTCTAAGTCGGTCCTTTAAACATCCTATCGACCTGCCCCAACCTTATGCACTCGCGGTCTCAACGTATAATCCATCTGTGGGAAGAGGATAATACCTGACAAGGTGTATTACCCTGAGACAATGTCTCGAATGGGTCATCACGCCTGATATAGACCGACATGACATAGGAGACGATAGAACACCCATCTTCCTCGCTGTCCACAGCCACCAATGCCGCGCTCGCCGCCCTGACATCATCGACAAATTCCAGATCCTGATCCATCACAAACCTCAGTTCTCTGCCAACGGCAAGACATTCAGTCCACGTCAGCGGCGTCGATGCCTCTTTCCACACGGTGAACACTTGTTCTCTCCAGGAAAGGTGTATGCCCGACTCCATGTCGTGCGGGATTGCACCAAGATAAAGCGTCAGCCCCGACAAGGTGACGCAGAACCCTCGTTCCTCAAGCGTGCCAGCCCGCAAATCTTCATGGTCAATGCTGCTCAACCCCAAGTACAGGAAACTTGCAGGAGCCCATCGATAACCCGTGTCAGCGAGGCGTGGCTCATGCCCAAAAAGAAAGGACACAGGTATATCCTCGAGGGCACGCAATAGATTCTTCATGCGTTCCGATCCCTTAGCTTGCAGGATAAGGAGGGGGTCGATGCCTAGAAGCGAAGCCACACAGATGGTTTCATCCTCCATCCGGCTCGTTATTCGACCCTGCAGTAGCCCGATGATTTCCTTCATCTTTCGCGCATTGGGCCTCTTGATGGTATCATCTCCTCTGTCCAATAAGGCCTGTTCGGGCGCAAAGGGTGCTATAGACATGCTGAAGGTCGCCGCGTGTAAGTATACGCGATCAAAAATATGTTTCGCATTGATCCATTTTGCCAGCATCATATCGCCGTCATCCGCCCCGCTACCATTCCAGACGATATTCTCACGAGCTTCTGGGCTCTTGTGCAGGCCCCGGGCCAGCGTGTTGCGAATATGCTGGATCAGCCCTGCGTGAGCTTCGTCGGGCTCATCTGCCTCGAGGCTGACCGCAAAAACGCTGGTCGGACTGGTTTGGAGCTCCTGGTCCCAAGAGACAATATCCACCCATCTCATGGGGCCATCGTCGAAATCGCACCAGATCCGAAGAACTCCAGGAAGCCATGCTTCTTGCAAGGTCCATAGTCTTCGGGTCCAGGGACAGAGCGACAAGTAGATAAGTCGTTCTCTCATAGATGAATTGGAAGATGTCATCCACTGTATAGACTTGTCGATCACGAGAACTTGCTTCGCCTCGGAATAGACTTGAGCCATAGATCTGATAGCTGTGATGCGGAGGTGCTCGATGAGCGGAACACAGAGGGTGTCGATCCAAAAGAAGAACTGGACGGATCCACCAGACATCTGGTCGACCTTGTACTGGAGCGATTTCAAGACGCACTTGGGAAGGGTGTTGCTATCAACATTACCCATGCCGTCAGACCAGACGTGGGAGATGGCAACATAGGCCTGCGAGGAATCAGTAAGTCGAATGTAGCTATAGCGATTGGAGGAAGACACATACTACATTCTCGCTGTTCGACTTCTCATTTGCATTCATGACTTTGATTGAGAAGTTGCCATCCCCATCGTCCTCAAATCTAAGGACAGGTATCCCACCTTCAGCGATGGTGGCCTGAATCGCTTCTGCGCCCTGGTGTCCGTAGTGTTCACAGGCACAGTCTGAGGCTATATGTGCTGTCCTGTAGGTCTCCTCGTCTAGCTGATCAGCATTGCATTGAGTTGGGGTGCAACGGGCGTGACTTTTGCCGTCCTCTCTTTTCGGCCTGCAGGACAAGAGATAAAAGGTCGAGGACGTGACGCCGTTAGAAACCATACGGGAGATCTCGCCCGGGCACCAGCCGGCAGCCTTCACGCGATCCAATAGAGGGTGCACACTGGATATTCGCCGCCAGTCGTTCTTGTAATTTAAGAGCACATTGTATGCGTGTTCTAGGAAGTCGGATAACAGGGTGAGGGGGATGAGAACGGGGTGGACAACCGCATATTTCTCGACCAAGAGATGGATGATGCCTCTGGTTTTCACCGTGACTTGATCATAATACTCGATACGATTCTGGCGGATCTGAGGCGTATGGGTGACTGACGCGGCCCAGAGCCAAAGATAATGGTTGAGTCGTCTTGTAGTGATGGTCCGGCTGCCGTCGTCTTCTTCTGCAATGAAGTCGGCCAGATGAAGTTCCACCCCGAGATGTTTCGATACCTCACATAGGGAGCCAAAGAAAAGCCAGCCCTGAAGCAGGTCAGCTCCATAGGCGTCCATCTTCCTGGCGATGTCGTTGATATTCCATCCCGTCTCGGGAAAGAATCTATCCGGAAAAGTCCACCAGTCGCCAGTCGTCTCATATTCGACAAGCACATTATAAACCAGTGGGAAGCGCGGTGGGTGCTGTGAGTATTGTCCAAAATGACAGAGATGCTCCATCTGGTCTGATTAGTAGAAAGCTGAGGCTGGCAAGTTTCACATAATGGTCAAGATAAGGCTGAGATTCAGCCGGTTTGATGCGTCGTGGTCAGCTGTTTAAGCCTCCGCTCTTCTTGATTATATAATGCCGTCCGTTGCATTCCCGGGTTCAAAATCATCTAAAGTCCGCTTCGCACGAACTACTTAATAACTACGAATCTGAATAAACACTTGAATGCTTTCATTTTTCATCGCTTTTCTGATTATTACAGCCCTAGCATTCATTCATAGTTGATAAGCTTAACTCGCCTATATAAATTAGCAAGTACAGCTCGTGCTTTTGGTTTTCATCAAGCTAGGCTATTTTTTCCCTTTTATTTTCCCCTGTAGAGCGGGAAAGGTTTCTTTCTTTTTTAATATAAATAGATATCCTATCCTATATTGTTACCGCTGCTATCCTCTAACAACAGTGGGCCAAAGGGGGCTTATCATCAACAGGGGGAAGATGGTGATCAGTGCTTGCTGCCATCGAAATGATCGTCTCTGCGCTGGATGGAGCCTGTATTGCCTTTACAGTACATCCACCCAACAACAAATCTCGCCCATGCTGTGCTGAACGACATCTAGCAAATGTTATCCATCACCAACGAAGATATGATTCATGTGAGTTCTGAACAAGTTGGATAATGATATATCGCAGGATTGCACTCGGTATTGCCGATGATTATGCGAGTCCCAAAATCGATTTCCCAACCGTACCAGGGAGCTGAAATACGCGGTGCGACATGGCCCCATCTTTTGTTTACCCTGGCACGCCTGGTCCCCAAAGGGGGAGGTTGTGAGGTGTCAAATGTTAACGAGTGGACCGGGTGAGATCCGCCGCCCTGTCTCTTTGGGTCTTGGCTGCTCCCTCCCCCATAGCATTGCCTGTCTTTTGGGGGTCCCTGTCAGCGTTAGAGGCCAACAAGATGAAGTACGAAGTCAGTCCACTGCTGTTGGTTCGGCATACCCTCTCCACAGTGATCCCAAAATCCATTATCCGTTTTGTGTCCAATCTGGTGGGATGCGCTGTTCATTTTTCATTAAGGAAGCACCTGCTTGCCCTTCAATCTTCGTTGTACAGTCTTCTTCAAACCGCGATAATAATTAACACCTTAGCTTTAGCTTCATCGTCACGACATCTACGCCCAGTGATGTTCCTCCAGAGCCAACACCGCCAGTGACGATGTTACAGCAACGGAGGCCCAGCCTTAGGGCCCAGCGCCAAATGCTGGTCAGCAAAATGGCCGATATCTGGTCAGCCATGCGGCCCTATCTCCCACCGGTGAATTTCATCACGATGCACCATGCCTACTTTATCCTCGCCGGCCTGGTCTTTGCTATCATCTTCTGGGGTGCATCACATCCCAGCAGGAGCGTCAGTTTCATGGACAGCCTGTTCCTCGTCGAGTCTGCATTCACAGGCTCGGGTCTCAATACGGTCAACCTCAGCCAGCTCACATCGGGCCAGCAGGCCATCCTCGCCATTATGATGATCCTGGGCAGTCCCGTGCTCATATCGCTTTTCACGATCTGGTTCCGGGCGCACATCTTTGAGAAGCGGTTCGAGGATATTGTGGAGGCGGAACGGAACAGGAGGACCGAGACGACCGGGACGATCGTCGGCATGACTGGAGTCATGTTTGGAGCGCCTGTCATGTCTACATTTCGACGGTCCAAGGGACACAACCACAACAGCAACAACCCAAGGGGTCCGCCTCGTGCAAACACCATGATGCACACGCAACGCGCCGAGGAAGATGCACTACAACTCGGCGCATCAAGGGAGAAACTACCGACCACCCCGGCCCTAGAAGGAGGACCCAGCCACTTGAACCCGATCCAAGAAGGCGAGAGTCTCACTGTCGACGAGCCACAGGCTTCTGGCCGTCCCGTCAGCGCATACTCGCACGCCTCCAACAACACCGCCAGGAGACGGCCTCGCACCCGCAGCGACGCACGCCCCACAAGCTCGGACGGATTCGACTTCAGGACCTTCATCCGCACCAATAAGAAGTCGATCGGGAGGAACGGGCAGTTCTTCGACCTGACGGACGAGGAGCGCGAGTACCTGGGTGGCGTCGAGTACCGCGCGCTGCGGATTCTCTTTGTCATCGTCGCGGTCTATTTCGTCCTCTTTCAGCTCTTTGGCGCCATCGCGCTGGGCGCATGGATGGCCTCGCGAGAACCCAAGCTCGCGACCGCCAACGCGCAGAGCCCGTGGTGGACGGGCGTGTTTCTGTGCATCTCGTCTTTCAACAACGCCGGCATGACCCTGCTGGATGACGGGATTGCAGCGTATGAAAACGATGCGTTCGTGTTGACGATTGTTACCATCCTCGCCCTGGCGGGTAACTATGCGTTCCCGGCATTTATACGGGCGACTGTCTTCTTTTGCAGCTGCGTGCTCAGGCTGGCGACTGAGGCTGACGAGCACGCCACCTGGAAGGAGGCGTTCGACTTCATTCTGAAGTATCCTCGCCGTCTCTTCATGCTGATGTTCCCAGCAAAGGCAAACTGGACTTTTGTGGCCATCTGCACTTCCTTGGGCGTGGTAAACTGGGTCAGCATCCTGATTCTTAGCATTGGCAACTCTGTCTTGGAAGTGTATCCAGTGGGGAAGAGGGTAGGACTGGCCTTGTTTCAAAGCCTGAGTAAGTCCTTGTATTCAAAAAAAAAAAAAAAAAAAAAAAAAAAAAAAAAAAAAGAAGAAGAAAAAACCCATTTCAGTTTTCATCTGCACGTTTCATACAAGTGGCAATGTCTGACTTTTCTTTCTTCTTCCAGCACTCCCATCTGGAGGTTTCACTGTCGTCTCGGCCTCGGGCCTATATTTTGATGTGCTCGTCCTCTGGGTCATCCTGATGTATGTCTCTGCCTACCCAGAGATCATCGTCATGCGCAACTCCAATGTAAGTTCTTCTCTCTCTCCCCCTCAACCTTTGGTTTTCTAAAGACCATCACTTCTAAACATCATGACGATCAGGTATACGAAGAGCGCTCCTTAGGAATCTACGTCAGCAAATCAGACGAGGGGTCCGACAAATCTGAAACCAGCTCTCTGGACCAGCTTCTCTCCCCCCAGGACCAGCTCCTGTCCATCCCGCTCTCCGGCGTCGCCTCGACCTCGGCAGTCTCGCAGGCCACCACCCAGATCTCCACCCGGTCCATCAAGAAGCTGGCCGCCGTGGGCCGCCGCGGGACGGCGTTTGTGGGCAAGCAGATCCAGCGCAGGATGAACAACTTCCAGGGCGTGGGGGTGGCCGCTATCACACCACGACCACCGCACCTGCGCCGCGCCCCTGTGATCTTGTTCGATGATAACAAGGAAGGGGGTGGTCCACCTGGGGTGGCACCCACTGTGGCAGAGGAGGGCCAGGTGAGCCTTGTCACGCAGCACCTTCGGAGCCAGCTGTCGCATGACATCTGGTGCATCGCGCTGGCGCTGTTTGTCATCATCATCATCGAGACGCGGCACACGCTCCTGGACCCGCAGACGTACAGCGTGTTTAATTTCTTGTTTGAGATTGTGTCTGGCTACACAAATATTGGCTTATCGCTGGGTGTGCCGAACGAGTCGTATAGCTTTAGTGGCGGGTGGTACACGGGGAGCAAGTTTATCATGGTGGTCATGATGATTCGTGGGAGGCACAGAGGATTGCCGGTGGCGCTGGATCATGCGGTCAAGCTGCCTGGGTGGGATAATGTGAGGAGGCAGCAGGAGGATGCCGAGATACGACAGAGTTTGAGCAGGAACCGGGCCAGCTGTGATGACCTGGAAGATCCTTAGTGATGTGGTGAATGCGTCTAATTATGGGTGGAGGAGTTTTTATATACGAAGCCACGAGTTTTGGGTAATTATGATTAGACTATAGAATGCATTGTTAGACCATAGAATGCTACCGGCCTTCTTATCTTCTTGAAGAGCGAAATATCAGGTTTGAACCCATGTTGAAGGAAGAGGGGGAAATTATGTTGAATAGCGGTTATTGCATCTGTACGTGTTTTTTTCTTTTCCTTCAATTCAGCAATTCTGTCTGGTCTAGACTCATTAAGAGATACTACATGCCAATTTACTACTATGTGCATTTAAATAGTCTGCTCTTACTCCTTCCAAAGAGCCTATAAACATCAAACCTTAGGCACTCCTTTATTTTCTACAGTACGCAGTAGATTGATGTCGTGACACAAATTTGTACTATGAAAGCACCAGGATTGAATGAACTCTTTTTCCTACATGATTCATCAGTGACGAACGTATAATAAATTCAGCAGAGGATGGAAAGTCTTTTTTTCTTCTTCCCTCTGGTCTTCCTGTTCTTCCTTTTCTTCTTCTTCCTCTCATCTCCCTTTACGCCCATGAGGTATCCAGTAATTGCTCCATCGCCCCCTGTATGTATGTCTCGCAACAGCAAAAAGTCGTTGGTGTCTAAAATGGGCAGGGAACGGCGTCTCCACTCTCTTATGCAAGGCAATGGTTTAAATACCCGTTGCCAAATGAATGAGGGGTAAAGAATGAGTATGAATTATACGCTCAAAGGAGAGAACAAAAAAAAATTCCCCAAGATTGACGACAAAGTCCTTTATCAAATAAACCAAGTATATGGAACGCAGGAAATTATCCAGAGTCCATACACAACAATGAAGCAAGAAACCACCTCAGAGCCCAAGCGGCCCAACTTCCTCCTCATCGTGGCCGACGACCTAGGCTTCAGCGACTGCAGCTGCTACGGGTCCGAGATCCAAACGCCCAATATCGACTCCCTCGCCACAGAAGAAGGCGGCTCGCTCCGGTTCACCCAGTTCCACGTCGCGGCAGCGTGCTCGCCCACGCGGTCAATGCTCATGACGGGGACGGACCATCACATCGCGGGCCTGGGCCAGCTGCAGGAGTTCACGCGCAGTTCGCCGGCGCACAGGGGGAAGAGAGGGCATGAGGGGTATTTGAATGAGCGGGTTGTTGCCCTGCCTCAGATCTTGCAGAAGGAGGGCGGATATCTGACTCTGATGGCGGGGAAATGGCATCTCGGGGTGCAGCAGAAGCATCACCCTGTCCGCCGGGGGTTTGACAAGTCTTTTGCCCTTCTTCCTGGTTGTGCAAACCATTACAGTAATGAGACCTCTTCCTCTCTTTCTCTCTCTTCCTCTCTTTCTTTCTATATTTTTCCTCTTTAGATGACACTGGGTGATTTCAAAGAAGGGGGGGAAATACCAGTGCTGACATAGATGGCCAAACTTTTTCCACCAAAAGACTACGAGCCGGCCTACCAGGACCCAATTAATGAACCCGGTAGGTTCTTCGAGACCGCCACCAGGGCCCTTCATGCAGAAGATGACCACTACGTCGAGGACCTGCCCAAAGGATGGTACTCTTCAGACGGCTACACCGACAAGATGCTGTCCTACCTATCCTCAAGAACGCAACAAGAATCTCAAAAGCCCTTCTTCGCCTATCTCCCCTTCTCCGCCCCGCACTGGCCCCTCCAGGCACCCCCAGAGAACATGGCCAAGTATCGCGGCCTCTACGACGACGGCCCCGAGGCCCTGCGGCAGAGGCGCGTGCAGAAGCTCAAGGACCTGGGGCTGGTGCACCCTGACGCCAGACCACACCCTGTCGTGGCGGGGCCGGGGGACGTCGACGAGTGGGAGCATCTGGACGACGAGGTGCGCGCGAAATCGGCCAGGGCGATGGAGGTGTACAGTGGCATGGTGGACCGCATGGACTGGAACATCGGGAGGGTTTTGGACTACCTCAAGGCATCTGGTGAGTATGACAATACTTTTATCCTCTTTATGAGCGATAACGGCGCCGAGGGTGCGTCGTATGAGGCCTCGCCGATTGTGGGGCCGAGGATCCTCGAGCATATCGACAAGTACTATGACAACAGTCTCGAGAATATCGGCCGGGGCAACTCGTTTGTGTGGTATGGGTGTCGGTGGGCACAAGCAGCCACGGCGCCGTCGCGGCTGTACAAGATGTTCTCCACAGAGGGTGGTTGTCGGGTTCCTCTGGTGGTGAAACCCCCCAAAACCAGGCTTGATGAGAAGGCGAGCGGAGAAGAAAAACGAGGAGGGGGAGGTATCATCACAGATGCATTCTGTACTGTCATGGACCTCGTGCCCACCATCCTCGACCTTGCCGGGCTCCTGGACAAACACCCAGGCGGCACCATCCAGAACGGCCACACCATCGTCCCCCTCCGCGGCCGCAGCTGGAAGTCCTTCCTAGAACAAATCGCAACGGCTTCGTCTTCTTCTTCTTCTTCTTCTTCTTCTTCTGCTTCTGCTGGGGGAAGGGACACAGGCCGTCTTGAAATTCACGACAAGGACTACGTGGTAGGCTTCGAGATTGCTGGCTCCGGAGCCCTTCGCCGCGGGGACTGGAAGATCACCTTTGTCCCTGCGCCCAGGGGCCCGCAGAGGTGGGAGCTGTTCAATATCCGAGATGATCCTGGGGAGACCAACGATCTGGCTGAGTCGAGACGGGATGTGTTTGTAGACTTGCTGCGGTGCTGGGAGGAATACAAGACCGAGGTGGGTGTGGTGGGTTTGGCTGGCGAGTATCCTGCGGCGGTGCAGGGGGATGCGAGCACGTATGCAAAGGATGAGTTTGAGGATCCGTATGCTTGGATCAAGTATATTGGGCGGCCCGAGAGGACGCCTGCGCACCTGCTTGGTCGGATCCCGCTGACGGGGCAGGGTCGGGAGAGAGAGTGAAGGTGGGCAAGGCATCACAAATAAAAAAGAAATTCAAATAGAGTAAAAATTGTGAATTAGAACACAACAGGGCCTAAAACATTGTCTTCCTGGTGGTTCAAAGACAAGAATCAGTACAAGACTATTGATCAGCCTTGTCAGAGCTATAATTAGTCCATCCCATGTTGCAGAGCAAATGAAATCACATCACAGAGTAAGGTCCAGTGTCGGGCACTCTGGTATGAGAATGTAGAATGATGGGGCATGTAGTATTAGAGACTATCATCTAACACATCATCCCTTAAATATAAATACCTGTCAGTATTGTTTAGTGCACATCATTTTTAGCAGCTCACCCTGCCGACCAAAGCCTCACTGGGACACATATATCACGAAGACCGATCGTATATCGCTTTCTTGCAGAGTTGTCAAATCCCACCTCAAGAGGCCTCGATCAGACACCTCCGTCCTTTGGGTGACAGGAGCACATAGAAACACGCATCCATATCCGCATCGCTCATGCCCTCCCTCTGAGAAACCTTGGCCTGTGGAAAGGCATGGAAGAAACGACAGGTCGCGAGACGCATTTGGATCATGGCCAGGTGCTGGCCAATGCAGACTATTTGTGCGAAAATATGATCACGTCAGCTTCTCTTGTCTCGCCCTTTATGAAGGGAATTCCATGGAAGACTTAAACTCACCTCGCGAACCTCCACCAAAGACAATCAGGGAATCCTTCATCTGCTTGGTAGGATTCTCCCACCTCTCAGGGAGGAACTCCTCAGGCCGTGGAAACACCGCCGCATCACGGTGCATCGTGTACGGCTGTGCCGCGATCTTGGTCCCCGCGGGCACGAACTGCCCAACAAGTGTAGCACCCCCTGAAGGCACGACGCGAGGCAACCCCTCCGCCACGGCACTGAACAGCCGCAGCGTCTCACTTATAACGCAGTTAAGGTACGGCAGGTCCTTGATATCCTCGTAGCCAAAATCCTCCCCGCCTCTGTTGCCAGCAGCAGCCAGCGCCGCGACCCGCCCCTCCACCTCGGCCACAAGCCTACGCGGCACATTCTCCCGCCGACAAACACTCCAGACCAGAAAGGTAAGCGAGGTAGCCGTCGTCCCCGTGCCAGCCGTCATATACACCTGCGCGTTATCCCTGAGGTTCTCAAACGACAGCGCGTCCTCGTCGCGGGCCTTGTACAGCTTGGAGAACAGCGTAGGCTGTGCCTCGCCTTCAGGGGTGTTGTCTGTAAGGCGCTGGTGGCGCCGGAGGGCTTCCGAGGCGTGCTGGCGGAGGCGTCTTGCATTCTCGGCGGATCTGGGCGGGATGGGGAAGCGGGGCAACAGATACCAGCTGAGCTCAAGGAGAACTATTCGGATGAGGACGGAGCGGCTTAGGTCGTCGAGGTCTCGGGAAAAATCGTCTTTCTGTTAGGTTATGCATGGTTAGGGATTATTTATTGATATATCATTCTTAGAAAATGGACAAGACAAGAAGAGAAGAGGAAAAAAGAAGGCAGGAAGAAGGCATGAAGAAGGGCCTAAAGCTTTTGAAAAAGATGTTGCACAAAAGGATAGATAGCAATAGAATAATTACCTCGCCAAGCTGCAACAACCCAGCCGTCTCACCGAAAGCCAGCTCAGAGATGACATCAAAGGTCATAAGATGCCACCACTTGGCCACATCCGCGGCCCCCCGGGTCTCCATCTCGGCCTGCATGCCCGCAATGGCCGCGCGGTGCTTAGGCTCGATCTGTTTGTGGAACAGCCTGAGGCCTGAGTCGGACACGCTGGACGCGAGGAGGCGGCGGAAGTGCCGGTGCACGTCTGGCCGGACGGTGGTGAAGACATTGGAGATGCCTGGGTGGAGGGCCCAGTAGAACTTGGGTTCCTTGAGGAACTCGTTTTTGATGCTGGTCATTTGGTGGTAGGCGGTCGGGTCGGCTATGTAGATTGCGTTGGGTCCTGTGCGGATGATGGGGCCTTAAGAGAGTGTGAGTGAGTAAATAAATGTGTCTTATGAAGAGCTTTCTCACCGTATGCCTCATGAAGTGAGTGTATGTAGTACGGCAGCCGTCCCGTCCACGCATGATATCTCGAGACCAACCCCGTCCAGTGCGTATACCATGGCCCAGGTATTTTGTTAAGGGGACTTCGCAGACTGTTGAATATAAACTGTGTGTGGTCTCCAAGTTAACAAATAACTTGTCTCTGCAGATAAGTAAATCACCGGTTCAATAAACATACTATTCCCACTGCCAGAAGCAGGGCAACGCCGCCAAGATGAACATTTGTCAGAGGGATGTCCATTTTTGATATGTCTTCTTCTCAAGTGATCAAGTCTGCTGCCAGAGAATAGATCGTTTGAAACGACCACAAGACGGATATAATTCAATGTTGTTGAGCCTGGGAATATCACTTTAGAGACGACAAGGTAAGGCAAGCGAGGGGGCTTCTTCAAATACTTACATTATTTTCGGCACTTTACTATTAAACATTCCATCACACATGTCTCGGGTTAAGCAAGGATGGCACTGTGCAATATGGTGTGCCCAACACGTATGCAACTTCACGATTGATGTTCCCATGCCGCAACAACCGCCCCTTTAGAATTGAATGCTACCAAGAGTTGTACCTCCGAAGGACGAATACGCCAATACGACAAGCAAGTATCACATTGTACCCCATTCAACTAAAAGATATGCTCAAGTACGCACAGATACCCGCGTGCAACATCGCTTCTCCTTCCCCTCCCCGCCTTCTCCTTTATGTCAAGCACATACCACAGTACTAACGAGTCCTACACACAATTCAGATGGCATACAATCACAATGCAACAAGGACACTCGGCCTCTTCGGAATCGCGAATCTTTCAACGTGACCCTACCCTATGCAAGTGTCTGAACCATGATCGCGTGCCGAGGACGAGCGAGGCCATCATTGTGAACCTCGTCATGCCCAGGAGGTGACACAACCACACCCACACCCCTTTCCCCTCCCCTCGCCCCCCTTCACTGCAGTGATAGCGGGTAAACCAGGCATATACAGGTGTTGCATACATAGGAGTATCCAAAAAAAGAAGTCAAAATAAAATAATGAGGATCTTATTCCTTCGCTTGCCGCTTATCTGCTGCTTTCAGAACCCCGTCATCCAATCAAGTGCGTGTGATATATGATCAACATATATTTCCAAGGTTATTCCCATCGGCTCCTCTTCCTCCTTCTCCTCCTCTGGACCCCGCAAAGCGGTGATTGTGTCCCTCTCTTCTCCGCATTCCCCGCTATTCCCTCGCCCTCTCTTGCTTTCTTGATGCATATTGACATCAGACTGTAACCCGCACTGGTCGAATCGTCCCGTCCTCCTCATCAAAATACATCCTGTCCAGAGCCACGACCCGTCTATTCGCATCCCTCTCCCCCGGCGCCCGTTGGTGATACACGATATACCACACATCAGACCCGGGAACATTGACCACGCCGTTGTGGCCTGTAGCCACCGCCACCTCGGGCTCCTGCTGCAGCACCACGCCCACCCGACCAAAGGGGCCCAGTGGCGACGCCGACATGCCGTACGCGACCTGGTACGTGGGGTCGCCGTAGCCGTTCTCGGACCACATCATGTAGTAGAGGGAACCACGGCGGAAGACCTTGGTGCCCTCGACAAACGTGGGGCTGGGCGTGACGTCCTTGATGTAGTCGTTGATGGTGAGGGCATTGGCGTCGTCCTCACCCTCTTCCTCGTCCTCATCTTTGTCGTGGACGGGTAGCGGCAGGAAGCTGACCATGTCGTCATCCAGCAGGGCGACGTTGACTGCCGTGCCGCCCCAGTACAGGTAGACCTGGTCATCATGGTCAACAAACACGTCAGGGTCCATGGGATTCGCATTGTTGATGACCGAATCGATGAGGCGACTATCCAGGACATCTCGATAGGGACCTCCCGGTGCATCGGCCACCGCGACACCAATACCCGCCGTCTCCCTGGTCGTCCGCAGCCCGTTTGCGCTGAAGTACAGGTAATATTTCCCGTTCCTCCTGACCGACGCTGGCGCCCAGAGGTTGTCCGTGGCCCATCTGATCTCATGCGGCGTGAGGATGGAAGGGTGCACTGTCCAGTGGACCAGGTCATGAGAGGAGAAGGCATCAAAGTAGGTCTGGTGGCCCGAAGGGATCGACGTCGTCGGAAAGATCCAGTAGACGCCGTCGTATGCGCAGATCTCCGGGTCGGCATACCATCCTTGAAAGAGGAGAGCGTGCATATCTCTGAGCTCAGGGACGACACTTCTTGCTTGAGCTGCTGTAAAAGTCATGGCAGCCCAGCAGCTTCTCAGCATGGACGACCTCATATTGGTAGTGGAAAGAGGCCCTAGAACCTATGAATCCTTTGATATAAATCTTGTTTAGAGTGAGTAAGAATGAGAGTGAAGAAAAGGTCGGCTTTCTGGATCACATTGTTGGAAATCCTGCACTTGAATATTGACGGAGCCAGAGGGGGAGGGAAAAAAAAAAGAGAAAAAAAGACTGCGCATCAGGTGAGACTAATAAATAACTGGTCAAGGCACGGGTTAGGACCCTTCGGCCTGCGAGCTAGAAGAGGCCGGTGCGAGCATTGAGATCAAAGGACCTCACTTTTGCGCAGGGAATAAGAACTGTTGTCAATTCATGAATCATGTATTTTGACTGTATTCTTCTGTATCCCAGGGTGAAATGTGTTCACTTGGAAAACGCTAATACCGTCTGAGGTCGTGTCAGGTTCAAACGCTGGTAGTGATGGTGACAAATTTCAGATCCCGCCCACGCTCGGTATGCAATGACGACGACGACAACGACGACGGGATCATGCCCAAAGCCCTGGGTCTCGCGCGCTCGGTAGGTGTTCATGGCATTGTACTCTTTGGATGATGCTATCGTCCTGGACCAGCTGTCGGTATGCTGCTTTGATGTAGTCTGGGATCTCCCAACGCAAACCCGTTTCCGCGTATGGCCAGTACAGATTTCTGTTGCAATCGAAGATCCAGATGGAGGCTTTGGGTGGGCTGGACCTGCCACTAGGGGTCTCTAGGTAGTATTCGAGGCTGGGCAACTTTCCTTGGGACGATGCATTGTACCAGTTGGCGAACTCCAGCTTCAATCGCTGAAGCTTGGGCATCCGCAGCATGGCCTTTGCCAACTTGTGCATGAGAGGGTCGTAGGAATCTGGATCCACACGATCTCGCCAGAGGTTGATGGGGTCGCGGCCGTTCTGCATGCGTCGTGTTGTGTAATACTTTTCTGGGACCAGGTTCGTCGTTTGATGCCCGGGGTCTCCTTTCACAAACCAGCCACCGCCAGCAGTAAGTTGGCTGGCTTCCATCCTGACTACCTGCATAGACGGCCAGAGGTCTCCGCTGTCGGGCGGCAGCTGGAAAAGGTCGGTGGATATGATAAAGTGCCCGCCGAGCACGAGCTTTCGAACCGGGCTGCGCTGACAGATCTGATTGATCGCATGGCCGAGCATGTCTACATGCTTAGGCAGATCTACATGCCTAGGCAAGTGAGCACATACACAACCTGGCCTGAAGTCGTGATTCCGAATACTGGTACGCCAATCATAAATCCGAAGTTCTGTGAGATATTTGAAAGGGAGGCCGAGCATGATGCGACCGACGGCTTGTCGCGTTTTGATGTGTCAGCTGTAGGCGGTTTGGTACCTCGCCAGAGAGAGAGAGAAATTGGGGAAGACGGCCGAGTGCACTCACCACACCGCTGCTCAGGCCGGATTCTCTTGAGCCGATTTTCCACCACCGGAAGCTCCCAACAGATGTCCTGAAGATTTGGTAGTGCTCTAGCTATGTGAGCAAGAGTTGCAGGCGAGAACCCACGGCTGCTGTTGAAGTAGTTAAAATGAAACCCAGTCACTGCTTCCAATGGGGTCAGGGTGACGTCCTCGGCCACCTCGAGATAGCATTCTATGCTGCGCGTGGGCAACCACTCGCCCCAGATGGGCTGCTTCTTCGGCATATTTGGGCCAGCAGACAGAAGTCGCTCGATATCGGAAGGAGACGAGGCGGAGAGGCGTAGGGAGATGGGAGCAACATCCCTCTCGCCCTTTTCCTGGCTTGTCTTTGGCGGGCGCCACAAGTTCAGAAGATAGAAGAGCCGTTTCACGGCCCATGTGAGATGACGGTTGTTCTTTGACCTAACCCAGCTGGGCTCCTGAAGCCACCGCGCACTGCAGGAATCATGGCGCATATCAGAAGAGTACATTCATCAGGGAAAGTGGGCAAGGGGAGGGGTTACTGACCGGTCAGGATATTCATCCAGGTCGACCTGGAGGTGGATCTCCTTCACGATCTCGCGGCGGGCCTGACTATCCCGTCCTCGAATGATACGTTCAAACATGCCAAGCTCGCCGCTGCAAACCTTGATGCTCCTGAAGGTCCGGAGTTCGACGGCAATCTGCTATCTGCGGCCAAGCCTCGCGTAACCGGAGAGGGGTCCAGGACCCAATGGGCCCTCGTGGAGTAATACATGGTCGAGGATGTTGTCAATGATCTCGCCTGGTAAAGTGTTCATGATGCATGAAGTGACGGCACGTCGTCGTCTAAAAGGGACGATGGATGGGCAATTCGGAGGTGAGGTCTATGGGACAAGAGCGTAGGGGGGAAAAAGCTCAAGGAGAAGAAGAAGAAGAAGAAGAAGAAGCAAGAAATAGAGGCGAGAACCTTGACACAAAAGAAAAAGCAGGAGAGAAAAAACATGAGAGAGGCCAAGAGGAACGTGCCTGCCGATAAGGTTGAGGGAGACAAATGAGGCAGGGCAGGGCAGGTGCGATGAGAGCAAATATGTCTTTCTACTGATACTACTTACTCATGTGTATACGCCGATATGGTAAGTGGGTAGCTGGTAGTGTGGTTGGCTACAGGGGCCCCCAGCACCACAGCACCCCCTGTCAAACCTGCAAGTACACGCTGTCACTATAGCCTTGAGCGTACAAGCCAAAGTATAGTTCCCGCAGGGACTCCATCAGGCGTCCCCTGTACTGCTAAACCAGCCCCCAGACCCTTCTACAGCATCACTAAGCAGGGGTTCTCGCGCGAGGTGGCAGCTCCGCGAAGCTCAACCATACAACTCATCCGTGTTTCATCAAGCTCTCTCGAGCTCGCCCTCCAAGTCCGTGTATGGATTCCGCCCACCTCCATACATCTATACCAGAGACACACCTGGCCTCTGTTCTTCAACCTTCTAAAACAGCCTTTCTTGCCTCTGCCTTACTGAGCAGGTCGCGCCCGGTCACAAACAAACGCGCCTTGTGACCTCGAGACACACAAGCAATAGAAGCTTCCCCCGCGTCGAACTTGTCCGAACCACTCCAAGACAGCTCGACCCCGCATAACGATACTATACGCACGCGCACGCACACACGCACACACACAACGCCTCTTCCAAAATGGTAGGAACACGCTCATCCTCGCGGGCCTTAACGCCAGGCCTAAAGACACCCACCAGCCTCACCCGCAGGCGCGACAAGAAATCCCCGCCCATCACCCGCGGCTGGTCCCACGCGCCCACGAACATAACCCTCGCCTGGCTGGCCTTCTCGCTGCCCCTCGTCGCCTGGGACACGGGCTACGTCCTCGGCCGCCCCGCGACCATGCCGGGCGGGTGGGCGCACAGCCCCATCTGGAAGCCCTACGGCCTCTACGGCAACGTCGACCACATGTACGGCTTCAAGCAGTGGAACCTCGGCAACGGCTTCACGGCCGCCCAGGCCTGGCTGAACCTCGTCGAGTCGCTCATGTACCTTGCGTATGTCGCGCTGTGGTACCGGGCCGGCGGGGCCGTGGGCGGCGTCAAGGCCTCTTCTGGTGCTGTGCAGGCGAGGAGGAGGGTCGCGGGGCGCGCGGGCGCGCTGACTGTCGTGGTCGGGTTTGCCGCGTCTGTCATGACGCTGAGCAAGACGGCGCTGTACTGGCTGAACGAGTACTTTTCTGGGCTCGACAATATCGGCCACAACAAGATGCAGGACTTGATCCTGCTGTGGATTATTCCCAAGTGCGTACACCCATTCCACCCATCCTCCTATTTAATTAAATCTTGCAGAGACTGACTTCAGTGACTGGATGACGACAGTGGCCTCTGGCTGGTGGTTCCGTCATACATGATCTACCAGATCGGATCCGACATTATCAGCGCCATCACCATCGCATCCCGAGCTACCGGGTCAGCCAAGTACGATTGACGTACATTGGAGACACATAGCAGGATCATGTTGGTTGTATGTACGCCATGGCAAATATATTCCAGAGCTACATAATATTTTCTTCGATTACCACTACTAGCATGGTATAGCACACAAGGCATTGCCGCTGTTCTGTCTGGATTCTCGGTGCAACGATTGGGGCTTGAACACATGGAGAGGAATCTCGGATTTATTGATTAAAAGAGGTGGAACTTTTTTTTTTTTTTTTTTTTCCCCCCCCCCCCCCCTCTTTTTTTTTTTTTGGTTTCTTTTTGCCCCTTGTCTTTTCTGCAGCTTCTGCTTACCAACTCGGGCTTGGGGTGGAGCAAGACTGGCTGCCCAAAGGGGATGCGTCTGGACCCGAACAAGAAACGAACAGAACGATGTACGACGACTGGCAAGTTGTCGGCCACATGCACGCCGGTCCAGTGATGTTGGAGTGCGGTTGTAGACGAGCAGTCGCCTCGGGCCGGTGAGCATGGATGGTTTCACTTTTGTATATACTTGCTGACCTGATCAATCAGTTGTCTGCTCATTTCTGCAGGATGCTAGGGACACTTTGACGATGGAATGAGGACATCGAACCTTTTGAGTAATACTTATTACCCGTCGACGATCAGTGGATTTAACCAAATCTCTCGCGAGCATCAACAAATACGTCTCGCGTGCCATCACCCAGGCGGACCTCTCGGATCAGGTTCTCGAAGGCCGAGACTTCCTCCTCCGTCGCCCTCTTCATGTTGGTCCAGAGTTTCTTGGGGCTGATCCTCGCCCTCCACTCCATCAAGCTGGATGGCGTGTGGCCGGTCTGGTCCCTGCCATGCATGTCCACCTGCTCCTGCGTAAGCCCAAGGCTCCTCAAGTACTCAATGTGTTCTAGATCGCCATAGGCTGCTGCGTAGTGAAGAATGCCCCTCCCAATACCATCTCGGACCTGCGTCTTGGCTCCCCTCTCGTACAGGATGCGAAACAATGTGTTGTCCCAGGGGATCATGGCCGCGTTCAGCAGCGGCGTGCAGCCCCATTTGTCAGGCGCGTCAATGTCGGCCCCCGCGTTGAGCAGGGCGTTGATCTTGCCGTGGCAGTCCCAGGGGCCGCGCGCCAGCGACTCGTACACCAGGTTGTTCAGCGGGGTAAACCAGTTGACGCGGTCCCGGGCGTCCACGTCACAGCCGCCCGCGGCGCCGAGCAGCACGGCCATCGTCTCTGTGGATGTCTCGGCCGAAGCCGCCACGGCCAGGTGCAGCGGGGTCCTGCCGTTGACATCGGGCGCGCCGACGTCACTGCCGGCAGCCAGGAGCCGCCGTACCATGTCGAGGTGGCCGCGCTGGGCGGAAAAGTGCAGCGCGGTGCGGCCGTTGAGGTTCCTCGTGTCGACGCGGGCGCCCGCGTCCAGGAGGATCTCGAGGCTGGCCTTGTCTTGTCTTCGGGCGGCCCAGTGGAGGGGGGAGTAGCCCAGCCCGTCCAGGGCATCGAGAGAGGCGGCTGGTTCCAGGCACACGGCGTCTTGCAGGGTGAGGAGGCGTGTCGGGGTAGTGGTGGCGGCGGTCACTGCGGACGGGCCGGTCTGGTGGCGGTGGAGGAGGGTGTCGTGGATCAGGGTGGAGTTGTACGAGTTTTCGTCGTCCATTTGTACAATGGCCTGGTATAGACGGTGCATTCGTTCGCTTATGGGCTCGAGGTCGCTTATGTAAAGGCGGCCTCTGGCTTTACTGGCGGGGGAGCTTTTGGGAGGGACGTGTAGGACACAGGGGTTGTTAACTTAGATGTCATGTATTATCGGTGGATTGAGTGAGTGGAACTGTTCACCTACATCCCGTGGGAGTTCTTGAAGGTGATGTCGCATCCAGCACGCAGAAGGATTCCCACCATCACGGGCTGTCCAGTGGACATGGAATGCTGCTTAGCTGTCAGTTCTGTGTGTCTTTTTCTTTGCAACAGCTGTGTATATTTGATTAGAAATAAGAAGAAAGAGAACTTGCAAGTAGAAGAGATGTTCCTGATGGTGATATGTCTGTAGGAGAATTTAGCTTGGACGAGAATCTCTCCTGTAGCCTCTGTGTCGCAGCACCGAATCACTTTCCAGATCGAGTCGTGTGAACTAATGACGCGAGGGATCCTGAGGTATAAAGATGCCCCCTGCCCCATCAAGGAATCCCACGACAGCGTGAACAAGAGTGCGCGGGACAGGATCCAGCTTGGCAGGTGGTAGTACAGCTTGAACATGGACCTGGACCGGCTTCGACACGTATGGTAGTCGCAGGGTCTGGCCTTGAAGAGCGGCAGCGCATTGTATGCCAGGACCAGGGCCCCCACGGCACGCTGAAGATACTCGGGGCTGCGGACGAGCTCTGTGCGGTGGCATTGGCATCTGCACGACGAGGTGCAGGGCGTGCGTCGGAAGGTCTGCACACACGCGATGGCGTCGGAGGGCTCGGAAGAGGGACTGCTGATGATGACTGAGGTGGACTCGCAGGTTGGGGTTGGCTCTGCTGCCGTGGGAGTTGTCGGGTGCTGGATAGAGGAGGTGCTCGCGGTCAAAGCCGCAAGGCTGTTCATAGCCTGCATTTGCGTCTCGCGGAGATGGCAAAGAGACTCTTCGATGCGCTTCAGGGACTCGCTGTTCTCGGCGCGGATGGAACTGCCCAGCTCACTTGCCGAGACCCGGAAGACGCGCTCCACCTCGAGGACTAGTTGCCCTCGTGAAGCTGTCGTCACCGTCGTCATCGTGGTGTCTGCAGCGGCCGCGGCTCTGGATGCAAAGCAGACTGCCAGTGTTTCTCGGGCCTGGCGTGCCCGGTCGCGGAGGGTGAGGACGTTGTCCTTCTCGAGCCTCCATCTGGCTGCAGATATCCTGTGCTGGCCATTTCTGTTTAGGCCTTTGCTGCTTGTGAGGAATCTGTTTACCAAGCTGTCCATGTCTTTGACGATTTCCTTGATGTCGGCCACACATCTCGCGACTGCATCCGAGCTCGATGATGTTGTAGGCTTGTGATCCTCTTGCAGCTGATTTGACAGCGACTGTAGGGTTGTAAGCTTTTGAAAAGCTGTGAGGTCAGCACGCATGGAATGAAAGAGAGTGGGAGGGGGCGTCTGCTTGGAGTTCTCTCCTTCTTCTTTCTGTGGTAATAATTATGCGGCCGCTGACCTCGTTGAGTAGTGCACAGAGCTCAGCTGGTGCCTTGCCCATGGACCTGAGCGCATTGATGCCCTTGCCAATGGCGGCTGCGGCCTGCACGAGGGCGATGACGCTGGCAACAAGGGATAGAGGATCCATGATAGCGGAATACGGCTGGGAGGAGGAGCAGCAGCAGGAGGAGGAGGAGTGGTAGTGTTGCGGTGTTGTTAATTATTTGTCTACGCCGCTATGAGCACGTTGTGTGATATCGTTCTCCAGGATCCATGAGATCAGGAAATCACATTAGGAGCAAAAGCGTACCCCCCCCCCCCCATTCTAGGCGCCAGAGGCTTAGGTACAGGTCCTCTCGCCAAGAAGGGTATAGGAAACTGCACAAAGTGTGGTGATTATACTGCCAATCCAATCAAAAGCTAGCCCTCTACACCTTTTTTCGACCTGCGCCTCCAATGCCTCAGCCTCAATGCATATTTCAACGGATGACCACGGCGAGGCATCCTTGCGAACAAATTTTTTCTGTGGCTATACAAGGGGGTTAATCAATGTGTAATATAATATTCTGCCAGGAGTCTATAGTGGTTGCTCCTCTACGACTTGATCTTTCAGTTCTGTGACAAATGGCGCAGCGTTTGCTCAAGTGAGGAGGAGGAAGAAGAGGAAGAAGGAGTTGCTCAGTTCCACGACAACTAAGGACGAACATCAAGGCTTGCATCTACATTCAAAAATGATATAGAAGTTTACTCATGCGTGATAATAGGCAGAGATCACTCATGATGCTTGAATTTGATGTTGTGAAGAGGATGGTCACCTACTCGGCATATTATTGTAGACTTCAGTATTGATAAACATGGCTCCTTTGCAAAACCCTTGCAGGCTGACAAGACTAAGAGGACAGTAGTAGCAGTGCGTTAATTATCATTCCTCCTTCTTTTTATTTTAGAAAAGAATAATCCAGCCAGAAAATAACTACATATCAATGTTGGCAACCTCTTTTCCCTGCTAATAGTACTTATTACACAGCAAACTGGTCCTTAGTCTGTAGGATATGCAGAGAATTAATGCAATGAATGATACATTTGTGCCAATCATGCCTATTGGGGAAAATCTGGGGCCATCCGGAGTACCATACTGTAGTATTATCCCAACCTTGCTGCATGAGCAAATTATCCCCACCTATTCTATAACTTGCTCAACCTATTCCAAAACAAGCTCATGTGACAACAACAGATGAGCATGAAGTAATGAGTTGACACTGTTTAAAGCACAAGCATCCATCGCTTCTTCCTTCTCATTTTGACAATATTGCAAATTATTGATGAAGCCTTGGACCACTGGGAAAGACGAACCTTCTGCTGCTTTTCAATTTTTCCTCAAAAATACAGAAGAACCTGACTGAATCATGTCGACTACACAGACTTTGACGTGGACGAAGCCCTCAGTCTCAACAGAGGAGGGCAACTGGGCGGATCTGGTCACCCTGGATCTGTCAAAGTTCGACCAACCCGGGGGTAAACAAGAGCTGGCTACCCAATTTACGAGAGCTATTGAAGAAGTTGGTATGTGATTATGCTCGTCTTTAAGTATTTATATCAGAAGAAAAATGCCTATCTTGCTAAGTATTAAAATTCAGGCTTCTTCTACGTCGAGAACTTCGGCCTGACCGAGGACGAGGTCGAGAGGCAGTTCGCCATCGGCCAGGCCCTCCTTGCACTGCCCGAGGTCGAGAAGATGCGCTACCTCGCCAACATGGAGGCCGGCGAATACAACGGTTACAAGCCTGCGGGCACCCGCGAGCTGGTCCCTGGGGTCCGGGATAACTACGAGCTCTACAACGTCCCCAAGTTCACGCCGCAGCACGCAGACATGGCCCACCCGGACATCATCAAGACACACTGGGCAGAGGTTGAGCGCTTCTCAAGACACGTGCACAATCACATCGTCCACCGGCTGCTGGTCGTATTCGCGCTGGCACTGGGGCTTGAGGATGAGAACTGGCTGGTTAAGAGGCACCGGTATGAGGCAAACAGCGCTTGTCATCTCAGGTATATGAAGTACCTTTCGAGGAGTGCGGAGGATAATGAGAAGTGCGGCGGGGTCTGGCTGAAAGGGTGCGTTCGCAGTCGAGGTCAAGAAGGACGGTGGAATGAGAATGACAATTTTTGCTGACCACGGTTGCAGACATTCGGACCTAGGTAGTCTCACCCTGCTCTTCTATCAGCCCATTGGCGGGCTTCAAGTCCTGGCAAAGGACGGTTCGTGGAAGGACGTACGAATGGTGCCGGGCACGTTAACCGTGAATCTTGCTGACGCTCTTCACTTTCTCACAAGTCAGTAAAATATTCCCTCCAGATATACTCTGCAGCTCTTACTACATAATTCGCAAGTGAGCTTAGACGGCTAATTCTTTCACGTGTGAGTAATCAGACGGTTATCTCAAATCCAGCATCCACAGGGTCATCGCACCGCCCAAGGACCAACAGCATGTTGACAGGCTGCGGGTCATTTATGTGGTTCGGATCGAGGACGATACGGAGATGCTACCTATCGAAGAGTCACCGGTTCTCCGCGAGAGAGGCCTGCTCGGAGAGAGGATCCTCGGTAGCGATGGACAGCCTGTCAAGGCCGGAGAATGGGTGAAGCAGAGAGTCATCAAGAACATCGGCCCAGGCACAAGCACGGCGGCTGGAGATAATGCTGACCAAGAGGTTGAGATTATCAAGGGTGTGAAGGTCAAGTACTTTGATTAGATGATATGATCGTATGAAGAGATGTAGAACAACAGTGGAGTGGGCTATTGGACATCGTCTAGCATGGGCTACAGCAGCAGCGAAGTCCATTGGGCAGTGGAATCGATCTGGCTTCTTAAAAAGTCTGTAGCTATGTAAGCGAACAACATTGAACCACCTTGACACAAGCACACTATACTAGGTCAGAGACTGGATTCAATGCTACCTAGGTCGATATCCATTTCAATTTATTGTTATAACAGGCTCAGAAAGCACCTCCATTGGACAAGCTTCCAGGAAGTCACGGTATTGATCAATAATTTCTTCCCTCTGCCGTTCCATCTCAGGCTCCCCAAGAGTTCGGTATAGAAACCGGAATCCCCCCTTACCATCGTCGTCATTCCTGCAGAGTAATATATCATGCCCTCGAAGGATGTTGGAACGGCCACTGTGCGCAAAATCGCCGCAAGCAATCACCTGCAGCGAACGGATGCCATTCGGTCCAAATGCCCATTCGGCAAGATTGCGCAGAATCATGATAGGTCGATAATCGCTACGCAAGCATCGGTCGAATAGAGTTCTGGGCTCCACGCTCCTGTGGATGTCGCGACTCGCTGTGTAGCGCCCTGCGTCAATCCTTTCCAAAAGTGGGTATCCATGCCTATGGATGTCGATTCTTGAGAGGCGAATGTGAATGATCTTCAAGGATGTGCTCGACACCATAGGCCAGAGGATCGATGTCTTTCAGAGCCTGACGTTAGCCTTGGGGCTGTTGTGAAATTGTCAACAAGCAACAGGCTGGCCGCTTACCAAACTTTCGGGCTCGATGGAGAGCCCAATGGCCTCCAGCTTGAACTGTCCAAGGGCATTCGCAAGACAACCGTTAGGGTCGAGGGAGATGTATTCTCTGACATCGGCCTCTGAGTGGGAGCGGGGTAGAATTCCGTCGAGGGGCTTTCTCTGGTGGTACACGAAACTCCGAAGTGTTTTTTTATGGTGCTGAAGAATTTCTGCCCAGAGCTTCTCCAATGTTCCCGGCAATGAGGCGCATATAAAAAGCTCCTCGAGTCCGTCGAATGCCGCAAGGAACTTGGGTATCACAGAGCCTCGGGCATAGTCCCCTGCCAGCCAAACTGATTGTGCCTGAATCTCGAGTTTCTTTAAGCGAATCGTGACTTTGAGCTGCATCAAACGCTTGAGGAATGACCCGTAGCCCTGGCAGTTGCGTAGAGTGAGGGCTTTGAGGTTCGTGAAGTTGACAGCCGTGGCAAATTCCCTTGCGAGAGGCACATGGGTGAGGCACAGTCTCTCGAGAGCGGGAAACAACTGGTCCGAGAATCGTTCTTCTGGAGGGTGCCATATTTCCCCTCCGATGTAGCGTCCATTCGCTTGTCTTTGGAAGACACTTGATGCGTCCACAAAATCCACCTCCAGATTCTGCAAGCTTTGTGCATTGTTGTGGATTAAAACTTCCAGTGCCGGGATGTCAAGGCGATCTGGACCTTTCCAGGTCAGATGTCTTAGGTGAGTGAGTGGACGAAAGTCTGCTTCAGGGTTGAAGGGGCGTTGAGGACATGTAGAGGCCGTCGTCAGCGTAAGCGATTCGAGGTGTGCGTATTTCGTGGGGATAATTCCGTTCGCTCCGAATAGCTCCCTTGGTAAGCACATCCCTAGATCCCAGCTGAAAACCTGGAATTAGCAGACTGCCATGCAAACCACATGCAAGATTCCATGTGAGGCATATAGGTACTTTACCTCAGGCTGCGTATTTTGTTGCTCTGCAGCTTGTGTAGAATCTGTATTGCTGCCTCCCTGTAAGCCAAGAAACGGTCGCTGATTCTTCCGTAATACCACCTGCCCACGTGTTCCGAACCATCCACGATCTCTCTGGAGTCGCAATGGAGACATTCAAACCCCACAGATAGGTAGATTTCGGAATAAAACACGAATTGTTTGGCATAGTGGAAGGGCGAGTCGAGCGGAGGGAAGACCAGAACATGATCTCGAACCCATCCGCCCTCGTGCCCGATCCTAACAGATTCCCAAAGAAACGGTCGAAGGACTGCACAGAAGCCTCTTGATACCAGGGACAGCGAGACCAGATCTCGCCTGGATTTCACCTGCTACACTTAGCTATACCGTAGCACGAGTGAGGCTCGTATGCAGCGTACCTGGCTTGCGACGCACAGAAGCAACTCTGGTGGCAGGGAGGCGAGCGTTGGCGCCTCGTTATCTGCCATAGTGATGAGCTCAGTGTTGTTTGTTGGGGGCAGCATCTCACTCCACTCAAGTTGACGTGCGAATATGGCTGGAGGGAAATGTTGTTGTCCTCAAGTCGAGCATTGGAAATGGGAGAGAGCTTTGTTTTTTTTTTTGGTCACCTGTGAGGTGAAATGGCAAGCTAGGGAAACAAGTCATCTGCACTTAACCCAAACCACATTGCTAGAGAACTCACCAATACCGCACCGGCCCAGTCCAGGGCCGCCTGTCTGCAGCCGCAAGCTGATGGCCACTTTCTCAGGCGACAATGCGATATCTGCTCGGGAAGTTGCATAATTCCGAAACATTTGCATAATTATCCAGTGGCTGATCGAGCGTCCTCGTATACTGCAGGTGTCCGGATGGTCCTGTTGGAGTGTGGTGCCATTAACTGCAATGATACATCATATGGTACCTACAGGCAGCCCTAGAGTCTGTCAGTCAGCGCCTGCCTACCGCATTAGTCCCCTGCATACTATGATCGGGTAGCGCTGTAGGTTCTTATGATATCCTATCACCAGCACGGTGGAGTATACAGTCTCCGACACCACTTCTCTTTGATCTTTCACCCTGCGTTAACTAAGCATGCGGTCCTGTTGCATGCACTACCAATCGTACATGAAAGTAGTCCCGGTGATCTGCGGCACGGAGAAGAAAACCCGTGGAGATGGCGAGGCATGTGAAGAATGCAAATCTGGCTGCAGTTACCGCGTCTCCTCTTTGTGTCGGGCATCAACAACAGGACACTGTAGAATGAATATTTTACAAGCGCATGGATGGAACAGTCTTTGTTCTTGATTCGAAACCTCGAAACTGAAATTTGACCTCTCGAGAAGCAAAGCACCGTTCACTTGCGGCTCTGAGGAACTTGTGGAAATTTGAGCAAGTCATTTCCCTTGGAATGTCGGGCCATTCTTTCTTTCCTTCTTTTTCTTCTTCTTCCCTCCCTTTTCATTCCCCTCCCCCCCCCCCCCTGCCTCACATCCCAGCGAACTTGGCCAGAGCTGAGGCGCAATTTGCCACATGCAACAGCCTCCAGTGTAACAGGCTCATCTCAACCGTGTTCAGTGTTCCACAACAGGGCCAAGAGCATAGCACAGCATAAATAGTCTGCCAATATTGAACTCTAGGGCTTTCTAGCGCCCTCCATGTGACATGCCTTATACGCAGGATGGACAAACGAATACTACGTTGATCATCGTTTGCTTGTCAGCCTACCAACACCTGATTAGCTTTTGGCTTCTTCTATTTTTTTTCTTTTTTTCTATGAAAACGCTTTCTAGAGATTTGAGCTGCTGTTTTGGTATATATAAAAAAGAAAGCGGCTTATCTCAACTGCAAGGATCCTCAAAACAGAACCTCTTCACTTCAGAGCCCCATGAGATAGATGATCGAAAGAAGGAGTAGTATCTTGTGCCATGACACCATCAAAGTATCCTTTGCCTCATGGGACCTGCTGCTGCAAAATAGAAAATACAAGAAGGAAAAATCAAAAATTGCTAGTTCTTGCTCGGTATCAAGCACGCTTCTAAGTAAGTTCCAACCCAAATCCTCAACTGCGCCGTGAGAGAAGCCTGTTGCGCCAACGACTGAATTGATAGAGTGCTCTGCCTTCTTGGTATGGGAACATTACCTAGCAATGGCTCATGCTCGTTGTTCTGTGACATGCCCTGCCCTTGCTTGTCTGCGCGTCCTTCTCTGTTGTAGAACCCCAGGGCCTTGCTTATTAGAGCTCCAGTACTAGCAGACCTCCATGTACGAGTGGCCGGGATGTCGGTTGCCATCGCTGCAGCTTTTGTTGCTTCCAGGGACTCTGTGTCGCTCGCAAATTTGACGCTATGCCCGAGCACTGGGCTAGGGACACTATAGAAAGTGTAGGCCGTCCCATACCGCTCGCTTTTCATCTTCATCTCTTTCAATGCTTCCACGATCTTGTCCGAGTTCTCGCGTGCCTTGATGTCGACTACTAGAAGCTTCTGCTCGACTAGATCAAGCAGATCGCGCACCAGGCTGCTGGAACGTGGGGTGGCGCGCAAATCATGAATCCACTACATATTCCAATATATATGTCAGCGCATCATGGGCTCGCTAGATGAGATCGTCCATAATAGACCATGGGGCTGGGATAATGTAATTAATTACCTGTTGCACACACAGCTTGACCCCCACTCTGTGGCTGTCTTGTGTACCAGGGACATGCTGGAACACGAAGAACTTGTCTTCTTTGACGTCCTTGCCATTGCCATCATCCTCCATAACCCGAAGGGTGGTGAAGTCTTTCTCGACTTGCCCAGGGCCGAGCAGGTACCACGTCAAGAACTCTAGGATCACGCATCCCAAGCTCCACATATCAGAGGCTCGACATGATGGTCCAGCGCCGGCCTCGGGTGCACGATAGGTGAGAGTCATCCCACACGCTTGGGCTGCGGACCGGGACTCCTCCTCGTGAAACCTCGTGAACCCAAAGTCGCAGATGGCGAGGTGTCCGAGATCCCCGTCATCATCGTCAGGGTACCAGAGTATATTTTCGGGCTTGACATCGCCATGAGTCCCCCACATCCGAACTTGTTTCTCTATCCACGTTTTGCCCGATCGATGGATCCTTTTTAGGCCCTTGCTTATACCGAGAAGCTGTTCGAGCATCCACCCGGCAAGGGAGCTGGTACGTTCTGGGTCGGTGTTCCAGAAGTCGCGCAAATTGCCTCCCTCAGCCCATGGAAACATCAACGAAAACGTCTCCTTCTGGCGCCAAACAGCGAGAAGATTCACAAGATGTTGGTCCTCACTGGTGCCAACAGCGTTGGCCCAGCCGACCACCTCCTCCTGTGATGTCACGTGTTGGTGTTCATTGGGTGTCAATTCTTTCACTGCAAAAAACGGATTGGAACCGTTTGCGTTCTGTTGCAGCAGCAGGTTAGCTTGGCGAGACTCTCCCCATGGTATGGAAGCCGGAGGCTCCAGACATGATGAAAATCAACTTACGCCGCGATAATTGTGATGAGCTGGATGAATCTGAACTTTGCGCACAGTGCCATGATATCCCCGATTCGTTCTGGGCGCGCTGTAGTCTTCCTTCACAAATGGCAGCACGTCAGTCGGTGCGAGATCGTAGAACGGGACCTCTTTCTGGCTTAGGTCGAAGAATGGCGATGTAACATAGGTCTGATATATCTTGAAGAGATTGAGGGTATTATGGTCCCAACTGCGGGAGATCCGTGGCCTTCGGGACGGGTCGGTGGCCCTAGAGAGTGTGAAACCTCCAGTCAGGTTTTGTCCCTCGTCCGAAGCTAACGGCAAATCCGAGTCCTTGATACCGCTATCCAGGAAAGCTGAGACTTCCTCCAGGAGGTCGTGATGATTCATCAGACACAGAGCAGCGAAGATCCCTCTTCTCGACGACTTGAATGGTCTCTTATGCTGGCCAGGCAGATCAATTGGCTTGCAGACCTCTTCGGCTATGCGGCGGAGATGACTATCGTGAAATCGCAATGAGGCGGATGGACCATTCTGACCCTTCAATGATCGAGATAGCTCCTGGTATACGGTCTCTTCGTGGATGAGGGAAAACAGCTGGTCATAAGGTAACCAACTTCTCTCTTGGCAGGTTGTGCGGCGATTGTATATCAACCGCGAAAAATTGCCAGGATAATTCTGTGGCTTCTTAGAGGGGAACGGATCCTGCGAGTGACCATGTTTCTCTGCCGCTGAGGCGAAACCTCTGTCCAATGCTTCGAAGGTGCTGATCCCGAGGTCTTCCTGACGTTGTTGGCTTTCTGTAGTCGATGCCGATGGGTCCATGTTCATGGCTTCACTTCGCAGAGCACCAGCCTGGAGGCTATTTAAAGGTGATGTTTTCAGGCTGACTCCGGGGCTGACAGGTCTCCTGGTGAAACTCTTCTCAACAACTTCCATGTTGCTGAGTGTCTGTGGGTTGGACCTGGTAGGCAAGGTTTAGTACATATTATCTGATCAGAGAAAAGCTAAAAGAGGCGACAAAGGTAGAGAGGATGGACGTCTCCAACGCGCAGTGGGAGGAACCCCCTCCGGAGACCTAGCCTTTCCTTCACTCTCAGTGCCGCTTATAATTCAGACAGGTGCAAAAAAAGAAGAAGAAGAAGAGGAAGAAAAAAAAGACAAGTACATATCAACCGAGATAGTCTTACTTATTTTTGAGAACCGTAATCTTGATCCAATGAGTGCTTGCTCAACTCCACAAAAGCCAAATCGGTTCCGATAATTTTGCTTGATCAATAATAGTCAGATGAAGAGCAGGACTAATTGTTGGCATGAGAGGAGCTAGGGATCTTCAAGGTTCAGATACAGCCCGAGAAGAATGATTGGGATGAGACATGAAGCCAGCCTGATGTACATTTCATAGAGGGCTGCATCTGATTATATTACTTATACTACGCGTAATTGCCAACAGGCTGGGGTCACCGCCTGCGATCCATGCCTCTCACATGGATTTTCTTTTCATGTAATAGATGGCATTGCTTTAGGCTATGCGCTAGTTGAGCAACCGCAATTGGTTTCTGACTTAAACAAGTACAACCAAGCACACAATTTCTTCGTTTCTCCGACTTCGCCCACAAGCATTCCTCAGCTCGAGAGACACTGACGATCTACCCCTGCCACTTGCTACTTGTAGCAAGATGGTGGGCTGGACTGGAGCTTTCGCCCTACGTACTTAGTAAGTAAGCACAGAAGTAAGCAGCCAGACGCCGTATGGGCCCCATATACGTGGGCAAGGCATACCAGGCCACATCCAGTATATTGTTGAGTGACATCCAATCAGTACTTCAGGCAGCCAAGTGGAAAAATCATGAAATGGGCTGTGAGGCAACCCTTCGATAGAGAGACATCAGAAAGCACGCTAAACTTGATACATGCACACGAGTGCCAGTACTTATTCAATTACATAGCCACGGTTTGATTATCAGGTCTTGGCCAAGCCTCTTCAGTGCCTCACTGAGGTCAGAATAGCAGAGGTTGAGATATAATACGCACATACCTGGTAGGATATAAGGTCGCAGAGTTTACTGTATTCAACAGTCCTGCTAGAAGTAAAATATAATCGGCATCGTTCTCGACACCTTCCTCGACCCCGTTTGCAAAGACAAGTCTCTAATCACAGTCTTGAGCTATCGCCGATGACTTCCAATGATGAGATCTCAAGTTGGCGTAATTTCGACGAGTGTATTCATTTTAGAAAAGTCACAAATCAACAAAAGCTCTGTCATGAGCTCACCAAAAAATATGGCGAAGGCAAATATTCTGTTGAGGTATGTTACACCAGTCGTGTCAACAATTCGTTCTGTTACTAATGAGCACAGATCCGACATGACTTCTACTGCATCAAGAAGAGAGAAGAATCCTCGACTGCACATACGTTTCAACCTGTGTATGGCAGTGCTTCACCCCGAACAAAGCTCCAACAATCGGTGATGCCCGACAGTATGCAACCTCTAGAATCGATCCTTTAGTTTGAGGGGTTCTCAGTAGGAACTGGCGCCTTGAATATTGAATGTCTTTTGGAATTTCGCAGCAAAGAACAAATTTCTCTTCAGTCTTCTACAGTCTTTCTGTGAGGCTTCAGTTGAACTGGTCAGCTCTGACACTCATTATCTTAATATCCATTTCGTATTATGCGCTTTTCTGAACCGTGTCCTTCCAAGTTTGTCTTCCAGCTTTGCATGATCGTTATCTCCACCTCTTTGTAGTTGTAAGCCATGCTTTGTTCTGCTATACCGAATCTATCCTCTCCACGCCCCGTCTTGCTGACCACCCTCAAAGTTTAGTGGTGCGAACTATGGCGTCGGGCGGTCCTTTTGCAGTGTCTGACCGCCCTCTACTCTTAAAGAATCGGTCGATCATGTGCAACTATACTGCAGAGCCTCACCTGGAAACATAGAGATTCGGCCGACTCTTTTGTGGCGGCATCGCCCCATCTTGACCGCTCCGCATGGGGTTCAGACATGGTTGCATCCAGCTGATCAGGACTGCGATTGTAGTGGTTCTTCCAGCCTCTTGTAATGAACTGTTAGTGGTTATTGCACAGCAAGCCTCCCCGCCTTGACCGAGACTGCGTACTACCCACACACATGTAAGATAAAATTCTCAACAGTCGCAGCGCAATGAGGTCTAAAGCGCCGGTTCAGAGCCTTGTTGTGCTGCGATCGTGACTCACCTAAAGACCAGAATTATTATGACGCAAGAGATTGAGGCTCGTTGATGTGTGAATGGAATAAGGCTGTGCCAGCCATACCAACCACACTGTATATTAAACTTTGCAACATGTTCATGAGGCAATGAGATCCTGTCACTCAATCTGCGCCCGGCAAAACAACGAATACGTTTCTTCTTCATCATCTAAGACATAACTTGACTCGGGACTACCCAGCACCAACCTCTATAACCTTGCGGGCTACAACCACTGAGGCCGAAATATTTACACATATACGACCTCACCATGAGCAACCGAGGGGGATCAAACCCCCAATCAAGACACCCCTGGCTCAATGCAAGGACGGATATTCCCAAACACGTCACGAGAGCTAGAGGATCCGCCCTCAGGGACGAAATCCAAGACAGGCTCTACGAGTTCCCAATAAAGTTTCAGGACCCGCATGCCAAACACTTTTGGTCACCCGAGTATTTTGATAGGCTCATGACTCCGCCTACGGTCGAGAAACTCGTCAAGCATTTATTGAAGCGAATGTACCTCCCCATAATTTGGAGAGGCCGGGTATGGACTTGTCAGGACTGGCAACAACTTATTAACGGTCGCCAATCAGACCAGGAGCTTGGATACAAATGCGCGAGCGGTTATCGTCGAGTTCTAGCCCTGCTTATGATGGTGAAGAAGTGTGCTCGAATTCATGACTTCATCAGACTAGGCTTGACGGATGCCAAGCTACCTCTGGTCTCACAACATGAAGTGTTTCGAGATCACGGCAGTTGGACCCATGGCGATATTACTTTGTTCTGTGAGGCATACCAGTGGCGTTTGACGGTGCCTTACTTCTTCAAGGAAGAGAGACCTAGGCGGGTATGTGAGCTGAAGCTACAACCTAACGACATCAAGCCTTGGGACATCTTGCAGACGATAGCACCACCTGCAGACCCCCAACCCCAACCGATTGTGTCATCACCCAGGATCAATCTGCACAGTAATCGATATGGGGGCTTTGGCGAAGTCCGCAAGGTCATTATTCACCCCACGCAGCATCAATACAACGACCTCCTCGCTAAGGTAATTACTTAGATTTTTCTATATATCATAGGCATAAGACCTTGCCTCACGGAATCATGCCAGCTGCTAACTGAGATGCTTCATTCTTAGTGGTCCGCAGAGAGGAATATTTTCGCACTCAAGAGGTTGTTTACAGGCAATCAGATGGAGTTCGACAAGGAGGCTGAAATGCTCAAGAGATTTGGCGGAATGAACCCCCACATCATCTCTCTGCTGGCCACTGTGACCTGCATGGAAGGTGGAATGCCTCAATTCCACCTTCTGTTCCCTTGGGCCGACACAGACTTGCTCAGGCTATGGAAGCTGCACCCGGCTGGAATCAACGGCGTTTATGAGGTCAGTCGGCTGGCCAAGCAATGCTATGAGATTGTGAAAGCCGTGAACCTTATTCACAACCCAGATCCTCCTATATTCATAGACGGTGTGCAGAAGTGGGGACGACACGGGGATATCAAGCCCCAGAACGTGCTCTGCTTTCTGAAGCCTGGGGGCCAGGAGTTCAAGTTTGTGTTATCAGACCTCGGCCTCGCCCAGGCGCGTGGCGATGCGACTAGATCTAACATACCTGGGGAGGGCATTCCGGGAACGCCCAACTATCGGCCGCCAGAGTGTGATATGGCACCTCATCAAGGGGGAAATCTTGGACATGTCTCCAGAAGCTACGATATTTGGACTTTGGGCTGTCTATTCCTCGAACTCACTGTCTGGGCCCTCCAAGGATGGCAGGGTGCGGAGAGTTTTGCTTCTCGTCGATGTAGTGTGAATTACCTGGACATGGGGGGAAATGATTCTTACTACAGCTTGGAACGCATCGACGGGACAAAGGGCAGTTTTGCGCTGAAAACACCGGTCTATGAGGTGAGACTTTCCTTCTCGGTGAAACCCAAACTTTATGATGGCTAGAGGACATGACCAGAATATCCAGCTAACAAGTCCTTGTAGTGTTTTGACTCTCTGCATCAGCATCCATCTTGTACAAAGTTTTTCCACGATCTCTTGAATCTAGTCCAACAGGACATGTTGTGCGTGAGATCAGCCGAGAGGATCAAGGGGCCAGATCTACGCGAGAATATGAAAGCATTGTGCACGTCAAGGGACGACGAATACTATAAGGTACCGTGTCCTCGCCCAAACCAGAATCAACGTGGCGGGTCGGTCACAGCCAACCTCAGCACAAAGCTTAGACATGGAGCATGAAAAGCCGAGATCTCTAGTTGGCGTAAGGAGGCTCGGGCTAACTGCATGTACTTACACATTCTGGCGTTGGGGCTTTAGGAGTGTGCTTGAAATTGAACCCGAGGGCGAAGGATCAGCAAGACGAAAAATTGTGATTACAAGATAGTTTTCATAGTATGTGGTGCTTGTTTGCTGACATTGACGAACTTATGAACAAGCCATAGAGCTAGCCTGCAATGCCCAAGTACCCTCAGTAACATATCGTCTGCCGTATCTTTGATCTTGCAGCCAGTCCTCCTACATCTGCTAGAGAGCCATGACTTGATGATACCAAAACAGCCTGTCTTCAAATTCCACGCTGGTAGTCATTGAATATTGGTGTCACTGTAGTGCGATTGTTCTTTAACGGCATCCTCTATAGCACCAATTTGGCCCTATATGTCATTTCTTAGTCCTTATTACCCTATGAAGAGAGAAGGCTGGAGCACTCACCTTTGTCAAGGCGACAGGCACCTTGCAGATGAAGTGATTTCCGTTAACCTGTTCAAGCGCAGGGTCAATGACACATTCCAGGACGTCAGGTTGGCAAGGCTATTACACGAATCTTGAAGTTGCCCTTTGGAAAATACTTCATGAGTTCTTTGCTTATAACGGAGTATTCCCCATATCGGGTAGGAATAGCTATTGTTGGCATCGTCGTCTGCTGTGAGTCGTGTTATCGAGTTCCTTGACGGGTTTGGTTGGCAAGAATAGGAGTGAGTCCTCAGAGGCGACGGCGGAAATATAACAAGGCGCATAATTACAGGCAGCCAGACATTTTATAGATTTTTGAATTTTTGGGCTGAGTCCATTACTTATGCGGGGACTATGCCGTGGTCGCCAGCTAGCTGTCATCATGCATGCATGTGTGCAGGGCGCAGCGAAGGCGCTGATTCAAGGTGCTGGGTCATCGATTCGCTGTCCTGCCACGCTTGAGCCGCCACCTCAGCACTGGCACTACATTCGGCTCTTTTCCCCTTCCCCTTCCTTTTTACCGATAAAAAGTTGGTCTCGTCGCCCTTTTTACTGCGTGATTTGGCTGCGATTCTACTGCGTTCTCATAAGGCTCAGGGACAAACAGATACCCTCACATACAGGCGGTGGCACCATCAAATTTCGACCACAGTGGTGACTTGCTCAATAGAGGCATTAAGAAATCATCAGAGGAGGGAATGAATTGGCCAGCCGGGTTTGGGCCAATGTCCGAGAGCGACCTGAAGAAGGTCTTCCGCTACGCACCCCAAGCCACAACAGTTGTGTGCCTACAAGCAGGAGAACCGGTAAGCAGGGATAATTTTTGCATCTAGGAACTGCGAGGAATCACTGACTCTTGATCTGGCAGACTCCTCGATTGTGGTCTCTGGAAGGCTTGGAAGACTGGAATTGCTGGCTTGATCATGTGAGTGGCGCGACCGCTTTTTTCGTGTTGCTACGATCTTTGCCACTCTGATTTCTCACTTCAAATTCCATTAGGAACGACCACAGTTTCTTGATGGACGGGAATGTACAGTCTTGGTGTAAGCCATTTCTCTGCCGCACAGATTGCAAGAAGCAAGCTGACGACACCCGGCGCGACAGGCTTGCCAGAAGGGAGGGAGAACCCAGTAGCTTGCTCGAAGAGATCGAAAGCGGTGCCATCAGCTTTGGAGAAAAGGACATCGACGACAAATTCCTGGGCAGTTTCTACGATGACAAGATTGAATCCCATTGCTGGCCCGTGAATAAGAACTTGCGAGGCACACGTACGGCAGGTAGTGAAAGAACCATCGCAGACCTCCAAGGCGGCGGACGTGAAGTCCAACGGATACCACTTGAGAAGGATCTGTTCGAGAAAATCTGTGAAGCTCTCTTCATACATCCATCTATAGCACGAACAATCAGTCGTGCTGATGCCCCTTTTTTTTCGCGAGCATATCTGAAGGCTGCTGTTCATACGGGAAACACTTCTTCCATCGGTATCAACCCAACTCATGAAGAACAGATTTGGGAAAATATTTGCTAATAGATTATTTCGAGTCTACAATTGTCGATCCGCAAACCTGTGGAAGAGGGACCTTGCCCTCACTGTCACCCACTTCCCCGAATCCAAGTGCACGTTCGGTATGCTCTTCGGTTGCACGGCCGACATTGAACGCAAAGTCTTGAACAGGTTGGCTGGTTCGATGGAGCGTTATCATCATCCACTACTCTTGCCGGGAATCTTCGCAGAGTTGGAACGCGAACGCATGCTAAAAATTGTGGAAGTTACTGCCAGGCAAGTTGAGGAGATTATATTTGAGCTCGACACAGGCGCCGGCACGTATGCTCTCAAAGGCGACGAAGAGGGAGGCGCACGTAATGAAAGAAGAGATGTTTGGTTTCATACCACTTTTCTGAGGAACAGGCTTGAGATATGGCGACAACAGCTCGTGAAAATGACCAATCATGCAGATGAGCTCTCTGCGGATCGATTGTCCGACAAGGGGTCCGCGAAATCTCTCAACATGGATGAAGCGATGATAGAGACAAACAGACTCATCAGAGATCGTCTGCAGGATCTCATTGAGGAGTTTCAACAACATACAGAAGACTGCACGATGAGGGTTGAAGGCATGTCGATGGCCACACAGTGGGTGAGTCATACATCTTGCTTTTGCTCTTATGCAGAGATCATGGAAGATACTGACGGTTTTGCGAAGTCGAACGGAGACATAAATGTCGACATCGCATTGGCCACAGGCAGTGATTCGAATCAGATGAGATCGATATCTCTCGTGACCATGGTCTTTCTACCTGGTACTTTCTTCGCGGTAGGTTGCCACCATCTCTAAGACATTATTCGCAATACTTATTGAAAACAGACCTTATTCTCGATGACGTTCTTTAACTGGAGTCCCTCTGGGAGCGAAAGTGTTGTCTCAAGCTACATCTGGATTTACTTTGCTATCACGGGTGCTTCTACTCTCCTCACGCTCCTGGCATGGGGGTGTTTTGTCGGTTTCAAACGACAGAAAGGACGGAAGACCAATTCTGATGATATTGTCTAAAAATGTCAAAAAGGCCAAGACAATATCAGAGGCGAGGTAGGAGCAAGTGCTTTGATTGGTATGTGCAGGGCGAGGATGCATAGAGCCGGACCAGGGCCAGCACCAAACTTGGGGCCAGGACCTTCGAAAGATGCACTGAGGCCAAATTTGGACAAGATGGATTGTGATTTTCTAGTCATTAGATGTGATTTCATATGTATATGGATAATTCATCCGAGAAATTTATGACCTAGGCTCTACCCAACGTGTTTGTATCACAAGTAAATTGCAATATTAACCATATAACTATAACCTCCAATGCAAGGGGTCAAACGCTCTGGGTTCTCGAGAGTCAACGTAAATAACGGCTCTGTTTCTGCTGCGAGGTTGCAGAACGGCACGCAGAGACCCCAGAGCCTGTTCAAGGCTCCTCCACATAGCCACCTCAGCTACAGTCCTCACACGCCTCCTTGCCAGCGCACTCACCGCCCTGTTGCTCTCCCCACTTCAGGTCTCCGACCAGCTGCGCCGCGGCTTCGCTGGACCCAGGGTACCCTCCACCCGCCTGCCCCACCGCCTCGAGCTCCGACCTCGAGGGAAGCCTCTCGCCCGCGCCGACCTCCAACGCAGCAGCGTCTACCGCCGGAACCCCCGGCGCCGCCGGCGCCGCCCTTCCCTTCGCGCCCCCATGCCTGTCAACGTGTCCCAGGTCACGCCCAGGCTCGATAACGTCCCTCACCCTTCGCTTCAGCTCCTTCGTCTCAGGGAACCCGCCGTCCGTCTTGCGGTCCCAGAGAATGCGGCTCTGCACGGTCAGGGCGGCTGTTGGAGGTGGCGATGATGATGATGATGGTGATGGGTTCTGGTGGAAGATCTCCACCACAAAAGTGCCGCCCGTGCTAGGCTGCAGCGCGACCTCGCCCAGAGACGTGGAGAATGTCGAGAGGATCTCTTGGGCGAACTAGAGAGCGCACCATGTCAGCGCAAGGGGCCGGGAAAATCGGCACATGAGAGAAGTCGAGGAACCGAGGGGTTGTCGGCCCCGCGGCCATTAGAAACGTACGTATGCGGCTCTCAGCATCCATTTGCATCTGGCATAGTGTTTAGCATAGATTCAGGCCTGGGCCATGGAAGGATCTGGGATGACGGAGGACCTGATGTCACGTACTGCGTACAAAACTTGATGGTCACGCGGGGGAGAGGATAAGGCGCCGCGGCCTCTTCAGCGGCCTTCTCAGCCATTGCTGTGTGTATAAATCCTTGGGTGCGTTGACTTGTCGAGACTGATTTTGCAACGAATCTAGGGTTCTCTTGTGTGCGAAGTCTATAAGATTGCCCCTTCGTCTGCTGAGTGTAACACGTATGATGAAGTTTGACATTGCAAATCCGGCCGAGCTCCCGGACGATGATCCCGCAATGGCGGGGCAGCTCGGCTCGAGACCTACCGATCGGGCCCGGAAACACCGTCACAATTAGAATACAACCCCTTTTCATCACGTCTGTCACAGAAGTACCTATGAGGATATTGATCAACGCTACTCGGTACTACGTATTCATTTGACCTATGGCTTGTATGCTCTCATCGTCTATGCCTTTAAACTCATACGCCTCAAAAGAGTCTGTGTGTCCAGAAAGCTATGAACACAAACCCAAGTGTCACCTGATAATGAAAGCCCCAGCGCCTAAATTACATCAGAGTGCTTAAGGGGCATGCATTTCCCCTGAAGAAAAAAAATAACCCATAAGCTCCACGCCTAAGTTCAAGTCGGGGCGTATCCTGAATCTTGCGCCCAATGATCGTATGGACTCGCCCGTCGAGCGACTAAGATCATGCTATCTCGAGAGGCGGAGCATCACTGGCCAAAGAAGACAGATGATGTCGAGGTTATGGGCCGATCGATCCGTCCCTCCATCTTATGCCGTCCTCAATCAATCATTGTAGATATGCCACTCTACAGATGCTTTCGTGGTGCCTCGGCTGCAGCTCATATTGCCCTGTGTAGCCGGCAGCGTGCCTCCATCTCCGTATATACCTCCGTACATACTCATGACACTGTTGAGCAGGTCGACGACATCCTGGTTTCCGATCCTGCACATCATGGCCGTCAGAATTACAAACATTGTACCTCGCTCCCTTGGCGTCCCTGGTACGCAGTAGGTCAGGTCATTAAACTCACGGCACTGTCCCCATCTCCCCGTCCGTCCGCCTCACCCCAATTTTACAGCTCGCCAGCGTCGAGAACTCCATCCAGCCCTGATCTCCGCCCGAGAACCCCGTGACCAGCCAGTACCCGTCGCGGGTCTTCGCGTAGTACACGAACTGCTGGCAATCCTCGATACTCGGCCTGCCACCATAGCTATCGCTGTCGTCGGGGTCACTGTCGACCAGGGCAAATGTGGAGCTGCCGCAAAGGCCCTGGGCCTGGTTGGTCGTGTCGGTCCAGACGAAGTCCCGGCGCGAGAGGAGGTCGTCGAGGCGGGTGGGGTCCTGTCCGAAGCTGGGCGTGAGGTCGGGATGGCTCGTGTTGCCGTAGGTGAAAACGCCATCGTAGGAAGGGCAGGGAAAGCCCAGAGGTAGGGCAAGACAAGAGGCGGAGAGGGAGGAGAGGGTGACGAGTAGGGAGTGGGGAAGGGTAAACATCGCTATGGAGAGAGGGAGAGAGCTCAAGAATCGGATGCAGAAAGGCCACTTCACGTGTTATCTTGTGATGTTGGTGGTGTCAAGCTGCAAGTATCGTGGGATTGAGTTGGTGAGGTAGTTCCGAGGCCGAGAAGAGGAGGCTGATTAAAGGCAGTCGACAATACTGGATGTCAGGAGACTGATACAATCCTTGCGATCGAAGTCGCGGTCCTGAATCTCCGTCGAGGAGACGGAAGCTTCACTCCTGGAGTTGGGGTTTCGTTCTCTTCTGGTCTTCGAGGAAGGAGACACCAAGTACATACTGCCCCTCGCATCTGCACGGAAGGCTGCACCCCAAGGAAGCCCTTTGACTTGGCCGGACTGGCCCGAGAAGAACACATGGCATGTGAAGCTTGATTGATTCTTGCTGGCTCCAAAAGGCCTCAGCTGGTCGGCTCATGGAAGGACGGCTCGCAGAGTTGGGGGACAAAATGCTGGCCGAGCGGACACTCACCGTGATTAACTGCTGGACAGGTCATCTCCCAAAAAACCAAAAAAAAAAAAAAAAAAAAGTTGCTGTGAGAGCGGGTATTCACGATTGTCGGGGAGGCCTAAACTGACAAGGTACAGCTGAAGAAAGGTGATGACGCAGTATTAATAAACATGCCGAATTATCCCTCTGGCAATATCCACAAGCCCATATGCAGTGGTATAACGAAAAGAAACCATTATCGTAACCGCCCCGACCGTGAAGGACCAGCACCCCTCAAGGGACCCCCAGGTCCAAGAAAAAAATAAAACGGGCCGGAACAAAAAGCATCGTGATAACCCGGTGTGGCCTTCTCCTCGCCTCTCTCTCTCTCTCTCTCTCACGCCCCTCCCCCTAGTTGCCAGTGCCACACCTGTCAAACATCCTCCTGCTCCTCTGGGCCATTCCCTAATCTCACAGAAAGTTCGCTTCCCTTTTGTCCACGTAGCAACGCCGGCAAGAAACAACGCGAAAGGCAGCAAAGAGTTCTTTCTCTCCTCGGAATGTCGTTGGTGTCGTATGCCTCGAAAATCCGCCCACGATCGCTTTTTCCTAGTGGGATCTGACGAGAACCCTTTTTGGATATCTTAACTCCATCTCCTTCGTCCGTCCCATCCATCATGAGCCGATTACATGACAACACAGCAACCACCGCTCTGCTGGGGAGCGTAGGGATCCTCGCCTTTGGGGACGACACCCCAGACGGAGGGGACCATGTAGTCTCGGGTGCTGTTGCAGTAGGCGATAATGCTGCAAAACAGAGAGAACTGTCAGCATAGGAACAACCCTCTCGTGGAAAACAGACACGTCGATATTTGCGGCATGTGCTTCCGGGACCCTTCTTACCTTTTACTGGCCTGAGAGACAGGGATGCGCTCGCGCTCCAGGTCCTCGCGCAGGCGGTTGTTCAGTTCTGTCAGGCGACGCAGCTTCAAGTCGGCCATGGATTGCTTGTTCTTCTTGATCTGCGTTGGGTCGCCAACATCGCGGGAGGTGAACTGAGGCATGTTGGCAGGGGTGTTGGTGGAGTCCTTGGCCCCAGAGGCGTTGTCGTGGGAGGCGTCGGGGTGGGCTAGGGACGGCTGCGAAGCGTCGGAATCGATGGAGGGAGGAAGGTGGCCGAGTAGGTCGGGTTGGGTGGACGAGTGAGGGATGCGAGTGCGAGTAGGCTGGTCACGCTCCCGATCTCTGTCCTGTTCAGGAGAAGACATGGCGGCTGTCAGTCAAGTTTGCGGATGAAGGGGGGATTTGAAAGCAAAAGGGCTCGGTCGGGTTCAGCTGAGGCCCAGGACGGAATTGTCTGTCGACCGTGGTCCCGTGTGCAAGGAGAATCGGAATGAGATCGTCAAGCGAGAAACGACTTGTTTATCGTGTCTGGATCGGCAAGGTGCTTTCGAGGTTTGACAAAGGTGACGGGCAGGTGCGTGTGTTCGCGCAGTGCAGCCGGTAGGACAATTGACGACGAGTGCTGTCCGGTATTCCGAGATGCAGTGTGCAGTAGGCCAGATGCACAGAGCGAAAGAAAGAAAAGGCTCACTTACAGTTCAATGGAAACCAAAACCGTGGCGTAGTTTCCGTTGATGAGAATATTTCCGTTCGTCGATGAAGGAGGGGGATTGAGTGCTTTCCGTGGGCTGGAATGTAAAGGAGGGAATGAAGAGGTCAGAGCGGGCGGCGACTTGCTCTCTCTCTCTCTTTCGCTACTCTCTCGCACGTCGCAGTTGGGTTGGTCGGAGGGAAAGGAAGAGCCAAGGGAGAGTAGGGAGGGCGACGGGTAGTGCTGCTATGGTAGGGCGGCCCAGGTGCCTAGATTGCCGGAAGGATGGGATGGGAATGGGGGGGGGGGGGAAGGGGGACGGGATGAACCAAAGAAGGGAACCCAGCTTCTATCCGTACTATGTATGTACTACTCTGCAGTACTACGGTAATGGCTGCAGTCCTGCTATGGTAAGCCGCAATGTCGGGGCCAGCAGGCGCACTAGCCAGGGGGGGGGGGGAGAAGTCATGTACCTGAAGGCCGCTGATCTCCCTCACTGGTTCTGCTTGGGGGGGTTTTTGTGCTTTGTCAGGCGGTGTGATGTGCACCTTTAACTTCCGTTCCAAGGCAGTGCAGACAGGGTACGGGAATTCAGGAGTTAGGCTCTCGTTGATGTTGAAAAAGGTCGTGCACCTACGATATATACGCACAGAAAGGTACGCGAGAAGATTTGTATAAAAAAAATAAAACGAGGAGATCAGAGAGAAAGGAGAAATGGGAGGAAACAAAATAATGAGCGAGAGAGTAATCTGACTCCAGTCTGACGGAAGCAAAATGAAAAAGAAGAAAATCAGACCCCAGTGACACCCACCCAAGGGGCTGCAGGCCATTTGCTAGAAACATTGCGCAGTGAATTTGGATTGGCTAAGACAGGGGCCGTCTGATATTACTACATACAAGGGTTCAGAGAGCACTGCGAACCATGAAGTGGCCCTCGAGAATAACACCTAATCTGCCATGTATGCAAGGCATAGAAGATCCATTCGGGACAGCAGAACAAATATTATATACCCTCCTATCACTACATCTTGAAAGTTCCTGACCCTGCAGGTGGCTTGATCATCACTGGCTTGCCTTGTGACGGTACGAATGTGCATTATTACTCTCTCCCGTGAGTGCGTACTTCCATTACCATTTCTGCTCGCAGGGTCTCCACCCGAATACCTTGGGTCCCCACAGCTCTCCCCCGTGCGGAAATGAGATCTTACCGATTTGATAGCGTTCATTGACTCTCATGACCCGTTCGATATCTATGGGATCTGGAACATGCACCGAGTAGTACCGGATCTGAGCCTTGGGTAGACGGGCGGGAGGATAAGCACGTAAAAGCACGTCAAGGCACGTCAAGGTATCAAATATCCAAATGCCTTGTTTGGGGCTGGTCCCTTACCCCGGGTTTCTTATAGAGAGGTAAGGGGGCCCATGGTCTGTACCAAAGCACAAAGCTGTTGCCGATTTGCAAGATGTTTGTTTGGTTTGATTCTGCAACCCTAAGGGGCGGCCCTTGTCGAAAATTGAGATTTGGATTTCTCGCGCGGTGCCCAAGCGACCAGAGGGAGAGAGGAGAGACGGAGAAAGAGAGTCATGAAGCAGCGACACGGACGTTCGCTTAGCCTCCAGCAAGGTGACATTTCTACCCATCAACCAGCCCACTGCAGGTTACACTACCAATCTGGGTACGTGCAGCAGGTAATCAGGGCAAGATTCTATCTAACCATGGTGTATGTATCTACCTGTGTCACTCTTTATTGATGTAGCATAGCATGACAAATCGGACCGGAAAGACGGACGGTTGTCTCATCCCATAGTAAGTTGAATCCGATTTGCTCTGTTCTGGATGTTTGATACATGAGACGCTGCATCGTAAAAAATGGCGACCAGGCATTCTCATACGCGGATTCAATGACTTGAAGAGACAGAATGCGTGCCGCGGGGTAAGCCCCTCCTCAATCCTGCTGAGTGAGGACTTGCGACCTTTCCTTCCAACACCAAGCCTCCCCCCCCCCCCCCCCCACCCCCTTTTTTTTTTTTTTTTTTTTGCATTTTCCGAACTTGCACACACACACGCGCGCGCACGCGCGCACACAATAACGGTATCAGAACCTCAGCCATCTGCTTTTAGGCTTCATCGGTACACGCATACACGGTGACAAGGACTGGCATCTCTCACTGCTGAAATGGCGTATTCAGCTTCCAAGCCAACATAGGCTTGAGATCATGACGGGGAAAACAACAAGAAATCATAGGAGTTTTTGGTAATTGCGCGGCGTGATACACGCATGGATGAATTGTTACTTTAGTCAATCTTTTGGTTGATTTTCTCGAAAGGCATCTGGCTTCTAGGCGCAATGCTGCTAGGCATATATGATACCCCCCCCCCCTGGGATAAATAGTTGTTAATGACTTTTCTGAACTTTTTACATAGCAACAACTAGCACACAAGGCAAGATCCAACTGGTTTGGAAGATGCGTATACAATCTGGATAAGTCATTGCGCAATGATGGACACAAGATAGCCAGGGCAGTTGAACTATCAAAATCGTATGAATAAGACGCTTGCTATCGTTACTTTTTTTTTTTTTTTTTTTTTTTTTGCCTTCTTTTGCAGAGGCTACCTATTTGGACGCTCGTATATTATTACGTTCCTATACAGTCTTTGCAGGCATCAGGCAACCCAAGGTTACAATCTGACATGCTCTATGCAGAATGTCAGCACAGGAGCCCAACAGATCTTCCAAGTCTCAATCTCGCCACCGATCGAGAACCCCCTCGCAAGCATAAGCGCCCGCCCTCACGATCGAAGCTATCTCGTCGCTCATTCACAGTACGCCGTGGCTGTCCCCGGCTTGTATGAAGCACCTCCTTGCATGTCTAGCATGGCTATCCTGCTGCAGTGAGCTCATCCAGCGTAAAACCCCGCCAATAGTCTCTCGGTCCCATTGGCCGTGCTGATGATCACTTGACACCCTGCCTTGCCTTTGCCTACCTACGTCTCCTCCTCCTCCTCCTACTACTACTGCTGGCGTTACGGAGCCAACTTTGCTTTTTTTTCTCTTTCTTTCCTTTCCTGCCAGCTTTACCAAGCCCTGCCTTCTCGCCAAGGCGTGCTGGATCTTGCTCGTCCAACCGATACTCTCCGCACCAGAGTCACCCCCCCCCCCCCCCCCCCCCCCCCCCCCACCCCCCCCCCCCCCGCCCCCCGCTGCCCCCGGCGTGCCGCAATGTCTCTTGTGGGGGCCCGTCCCTGGGGGGGGGTGTCTGTGCCACTCTTGTTCCCTGTTGTG